>JAJBZI010005886.1:0-10955 GCA_021234465.1 Dendrobium hybrid cultivar
CATATTTTAAGATAGGATTTCCATATTCCAGACTGCAAGAGAAATAAACCTATTGGTCATGAAATAGTACACATCATAATGTAAAGCTTTGCAAAAATAAAAAAAGCATGAAAGATAAATTATGAAATCTTGCTAAAAGGAAGAAAATTTAGTTTTTTAATTAATACGCTAAAAATAATCTATTAAACCATCATAAAGCAATACTACTAGGCTATATCCCAGAAAAACATCGCAATCTTCTTTCACTCTCTCCAATCCACATCGTTTCTCTATTTGGGATAATTTTTATTTTTAAAAACAAAATAAAACGATAACAAAATGTTTTCTTACTTAATTTTATATTTTTTTTATCTTCTATTTTTTGTTCTCTACAACACTTAACAAGAAAATCTCATTGTTACAAATTTATGCATAATTCTTACAAGCAATTAGCATGGAAGATTGCTATCAAGAACAAACGTGGAAATGACCGATCCCTACTCAGAAAACGAATAACATCCTTTGTCCCCACAGTAAGAGGTTCTAAATGATTGCTACAATTAATAGCATTCATATGTTTTCAATTTTGGGGATTACATAGTTTTGCAGATTACATAATTCACCATATAAGTTAATTTATAAGGCTAAGGAACAAAAACTAGATTGAACTACAAATAAAAAACAATGCCCATGAATCCACATAATTTAAAATTGGCATGCTCACAAGGTTTTACAAGTTAAAATAACAAGCTTGTTTAAAAAAACCTTATTTCAAAATTAGCGTTTAAAAAGTAAATTCTGTTACACCAAACAAAAACAAAGCAATTCTATAAAGATCGTATGATTCAAAAATTGATATCACAACCACTGAAACGATATAGAATACACAAAAAATAATAATTAACCAAGCTAGAACAATATAGAATCTAGTACAAAAAAGCCAAATTCTAAAGCATTCAACTCTTGTCCATAGCACAACCACTGCAAAGAGCAGTCTGACATGTAAAACATCATAAGATAATATAAAGAACCACCTAAATGATAACCAGCAACTTTGTTCTTAAGGCAGAAATTTTTAGCTTATTCATCCAACAAATGTCATAGCATAAGTTTCCATGCAGGTTTTGGTTTTTCTTCAATATGAAACATAGACATTGTAAGAACTTGCGAGTTACCTCTAAAATAAGAAACTATCAACGAATGATACTATCCAAGTTGCAAATAATATCAAGAATACAATTGACATACTTACAAGAAAATGATATTCAAAGTAGCAAGCATCATCATTTTCATTAGCTCTATGCCAATTATTTGGGGCAAGTTTTATGAAATCTTATTTTTAATTTGTTCCTAACAACTATTGCAAGAGATGTGAACCCCATCCTTTGCAAAATATTTAAAAACTTTCTATCCAATTTAGCTCAAGTCTACTCTTCTTTTCCTTCCTAATCCTTTTACATTAATTTTATCTACCCATCAAATGATTGCATTTTCTATAATGACCAAAGTCTATTTTCAACTTAACATATTTTAATTTATTTTTAATAATTGCTACTCCAATCATCATTTCACAATTTATCCTCCTTAATTTTGCTACACTATCTTGAACATTATTAATTTTGTCATATTCATCCTAGTTATAAACAACTTTTTACTACCCAAAATTCGATCATGTACACCTTAATCAGCTTATTTATTATGTTATAAAATTTACCTTTTTCAACCACCAGTACATCCTTTTATCTCATAATATTTGAAAGATAGTTCTGCTTTTTAAATATTTATCCTTAAACCTTCCACGCCAAATAACATACTATCTTCAACTAATACTAAAAAATGGTTATTAATATCTCAATCATTAAAATTGCATATCATATACTCAATTTTATTCTACTAATTTTAAGGCATTTATCTTCTAAAAATATTGATTGATAATTGTTAATAACCTCCATCTAAGTCATTTATCTTGTACTATTTTCTTCATTGTTTTAATATTTTACAGATGTCTCACCAGTTAAAATAATCATTTGCAAAAACTTTACCCCAAAGCATCTCATTACTATCTTTGTATGCATCTCCATAGCTCATATAAAAAATACAGACTCAATGTTGATCCTTAACCCTATTCTAATTTGAAATTCTTCATTAACTACATATTTACTAATACTAATGAATATTTCATAATACATTTATTTAAATGATTTCAACAAACCTTTAATACAAAACTAATCTCCTTAATGAATACAACTAATTCTTCGAGCACTCGATCATATGTCTTCGTAATATCAACAAAACCCCTATGAAAATCCTTACATTATGATCTTTGCTTTCTATCAATTGTCTTAACATAAAAATTGTTCATATAGTAGATTTTGTTAATATAAGACTATAATTTTTTGAAGCCGGCAATATTTTTTTAGTCTATCTTCCATTAGTCTCTCATAACTCCATTATAAAACTCATATGTTTATAAACTTTATAAAACTTAATCTTGAATATTATTTAGTTCTTAAATCATCATTATCATCAATACCACAACCCAATTTTTTAGGCACAACTTTATGAATCTTTATTTTCCCTTGGTTTGTGATGAGAGTGGTATTAGTTGCAAAGCAAATGCTTTACAAATCCTTTTAAGAATCTTTTATCCATTAATTTTAGGTCTGCAAATTTTCCTTTCTAATATTTCAACGCAAGTTTACATACCCTTATAATTAGTGCATTTTCGACTCTTTATTTTACATGTCCAAACCATATAAACTCAAGAACCTTAGGTGTTGTTCCAAGTGTCATTTTGATATAATTACTTTTATTCATCACTCCTAAAGAAGGGACACATTTAACAGTTTTATCAATGTTACTATCAATTTAACTATGAATAATTTTTTACTTCTCAACACTCAAATCCATACAACATAGTTGATATAATTACAATTTTATAAAATTTATCTTGAAGTTTTCACGATGACATCTTATTATATAATATTCCAAAATTGCTTTTCTATTTAAACAATCCAAACTAACTCTAAAAGTATCCTATTTTACAAATGCATTTTTGATATAATATTTTTCATGTAGTGCATAGCAAGTCTATTACTAGGTCTATGGTAAGGAAATAAGTGTTATAGTCATGTTCATGTGTTTGTAGTTGGTGTGTATGATGACAACAAATTGTAATGTTGTACGATCATATGTTTTGCTATGATATTGTAATATGTATCATGAGAATGTGCAAGGTAGATTAAGAGAAACCCAAGCTTCAATGAGTACTACAATGCATGACATCTTGGAGTGAAGTAACTTGACAAGGCTTTAAGCAGGCCAATCATGACTTCATTATTAGACTTCCAAATGAAGAAAATTGACTTAGAAACTCATGCAAGCTATTTCAATTGTCAAGAGATATCCAAAGGTAAGTCAAAAAGCATTCTCAACCATTCCTGCATCCACATCACCCTACTTTCCATAAATGAACAATTGGTCCCTACTCCACACAAATCATAATCACCTCCTACAAACATAGAAGACCCCCTCCACTTCAAAATTTTGAATTTTTATATGTACTTCTGGAAAATTTTATATTAATATATTGAATTTGTTGTCATTAAGAATTAATGTGCATTTGGAATTAAAGGTTAATAGATTGCTATCATCTTCTTCCTTTTGGGTTGGTGGCCAACGACATACACCCTTTTGTGAATGTTACACTTTATGCTTTTTTATTTTGGTTATGTAGTTCATGTGCAATTTTCTTCCTCTCTTACTCATATATCTTCTCCACCAATAAATGAAATAATGAAGCCACTTAGCCTCAAAAAATTTCAAGGAGATAAAGTGACGTATCAAGCCAGTCAAAGTAAGTTCTCCATGACCTAGTCTTGTTTTTACTTCCAATTCACCACCTTAACTCCCTTGATGTTCAATAAAAACTCCAGAAATCATCTACAAACATTCTACTTCAAATGTTCCTATCTGTATTCCATTAAAAATTGTAAGGAAATATGACTTGGCATCGTGTCATCTAGATTAGGTCAAATATGACCTAGTAGCTTCGATTTGCTCCCATTTCTCAAGCCCCTTGGAAAGGGACCACAAACTTTATATCAATTATTTACAAATCCATAAAGCATCTCAAAGTGGTTTCAAGTTCAAAAGATCCACCATTTAAAAATCCTAATTATCCTAAATCCCTTTTCAAGCTCTCAACAAAAGCGGCCTTAACTTGCTTGATCAAAAATATCTCCTCTCCAAAGGTCGCTAAAAATTATCCTTTGCTCTTCCCTAACTTCTAACACATAAAGGACCATTCATTTAACAAGTTCAAGCCTTTGGAGAGATTTACCCCAAGGTTAAATCAAATTTAAATCTATCATAATAGATATAGTTAGGGTACGTCACCATAAAGTACCTTCATCAAACACGAATCATGAGGCATATTTGAATTAAAATTTTTAAAATTAAATTTGGGACCATCCAAACTCCAATCTCAATAAACGTCTCATCATAAGCAAACCCAACACCACCAAAATCGATCTAATCCAATTTCCAATGGGCTCAAATTAAGGACTTAAAGCATATTTGGGAGTTTTAGAGTATTAATTGGATGATCAAATGATCTCAAAATTAAACATACTTATAGTCGAATCAAGTGGCTTGACAAGACAAATCCAACGAACTCAAAATTACTCAATTATGACAACATTAAGGAGCTTAAATATTGAATAAATATTTCATGATCAAGGGAATCAATATGAGTCGTACAAATGAGTGTTTTGAATTCTAGTTCAAATTACTAAAATACACATCCTAAACAACTATAAATAATGCCTCATTCTTCACCTCAAAAAAAAGGAAGAAGAGAGAGAACAATAAAGAGCTCTTTTGCATTTTTCAGTCATTATTGCCGGTAACCATCACCAACTACTGCCACCGACCAATCACCATCGCCACCGACGATCAGCATCAGAAATCGCTACTAGAATACTGGAAAGATTTAACCCTACTGTTGAGTGTAATTGTTCGCATGTGAACACCTACTTTTATACTCCCTAATAGAGAAATGAAGCCTTATTGTTGGGTGTTAACTGTCCATCTATAAACACCTGATTTATGTAATCCCCTTTAGAGAAAATCAAACGTCTGTTTAATATTCCTCTTCTTCAATAGTGAAGAAAGAAGAATTTTTATATCACTTACTACAAGGTGGTTTTTTCAACTAGGTCAAGCCCGTTGATTTTTTTCCTTTCCGAGTTTTCCACATAAAAAAAAAATTTATTCTTATTACTCTTATCTATACATGCTGCATTTTTATATACCGTTGAGACGTAAAACATCTGCTGACTCAAATTTTCTAGCACGTAACAAATCCATCCTCCAATAATATTAATTGATAATAATTTATAACACACCCAGTAAATTAAATATTATATACTCAATTTTTATTCAATTAATTTTAAGATTTATTTCTAAATATTTTCACAATTATTCTAATTATTCACCAATTTCAGCATATATCTCGTCAAATAGAACAATGCCATTTGCGACAAGCATACAACAAAGAACTACACTTAGATATCCTTTGCAATATCTTTGTTTTCTAAAAATATACAGATTAAATGTTGATTGTTCAAATATATTTATTGAAATTGGAAAATAGTTGGTCACCTCACAACTACTTAAAATACTAGTCACTGCTCCATAATAAATATCTTTAATAACCTCCAAATAACTTGCATGCACCTTATTCCTAAAACATATCAAATCAATTATCATAGTACTCAATCATATGCTTTCATAAGAACAATAATCCCTTATGAAATCATCAGTCTGCCATGTCTTTCTATAAATTCTTAGCATCAAACTTGCCTTCTTACTGGATCTACCTAAATTAAATCAAATTGACTCTATGAAACTGATATAATTTATCAATCTGTATTTCAAAACTCTCTTTCCCATAACTTCATTTAAATAAATTAATAAATTTGATTTCACTATAATTTTCATAATCATACACATTTCATTAGTTTTTAAATGTTGGTATCAAAACACTTCTCCTCTAATTATATATCATTCTCTTATTGGTTAAAATTTATAGAAAATATTTGTTAACCAAATTATTGCATTAGTAACCACGACTCTTCAAATGTCAACAGATATAATTGGATCTAGAGCTTTATCTTTATGCATCGTCTATATAAAACTTTATTTCTTTTTTTATTATTATTGGATTAAAATATAGTACATAATGGTAACCATCCAATCAAGATATATGTTCTAAATCAACAGAAATTAACTGCTTTTTTTATGCTTGATAAATTGATGTATTAGAAAATAGTTTGTTTCCAAAATTCAATCTCTTGCCCTTACAAATCTTCTCATTCTCATTCTCTGATTAAGCTAGATCTTTTTAACAACTACAGTTTCTTTATTCCCAAAGCTTTCTAAAAGACCCTGACATCATTTTTCAAACAGATTGCATCTTGGGATCTCAGTCGATCAGCTTTTCCCTCCTCCCATTTCCTATAGCAAATATAAAAGAACCAGGCGCCATATTCCTCTCTAGTCCACTATATAATGCCAGAAAATCCAGAAAGAATCATTCCGCAATTCACCATAAAAAGATGCAGTATTTAATCCTCCCATTGCATCAATTTTGGTAGCAAAATGAGGCCTAATCTTCCAATATTAGTTTCTTCTAGAAGCTTTCCTCCTTCCCAATATATCTTCTATGATTCTTGTGTTGTGTTTCTCTGCTGCACTGCTGTTTTGGCACTTTTTGGTTTGATGTCCCTGTTCAAAACAGTCGCTAGAAACCCACAAAACAGTCCCGGGTTTGATGCGCCTGATAAAAACAACTGTTTTGCTTGCCATCCCTTCAATGAAAATCAAAATCCAACCAAAGGCCTCAGGCTGCTTACTCTTACCTCATACTGAATAAGTGCAACTCCAACAGTCTATTCAGTATAAATGTTTCCCCTATCATTATAAGATTACCAGGCAACCAAATTGAACATTAATGGTTTCTTTGTTGCCCAAGACTCCAATATAACAAGACTAACCTAATTGTAATTTTCTAAAATTCATCTTTTAGGTCTTTGGAATTTGTTCTTGCCACAGATTACTCTAGTGCAATTTCATGTGTTAATTAAGAACCTTTTCATACCTTAAAAGTTACAATTCTCATTTATACTCTAATTTTTTATATAATAAATCTAAAGTATGTAAAACCTAACATAATTATGCAGACGTTGAACCACAAATAAGAATTGACTGATCATGTTACTTTAATGCCCATTATATCATGTACTTTATCTATGTTCTACTACATTCAACTGACATATCTTATAATCTTTCACTCTAATTTTTTTAGTACATTAGAAGATAACTCCAATATCCTATCATGCCATGTGCAAAAGATGCGTGCTAAAAAAAAAAGCATATTAACTCATCTTATATATTTTGTAGACACTTCCACAAACAATATAAAAATATATCATCTTAAAACTAACTTTTTTTTAAATTCAATTATTATCAAAAACTATTGGGTTTCTAAAGCAACTTCTATATTAATAATTGCACTATCATCACAAATCATAATTCCAACATAATTTTTGGGATAAACCTTCTCCTAATTGTTTGTCAAATCCAGTTTATCCATACAAGATCATGTCTTCTCTGGATCATTAAAAATCAGGTGAAGATCTTTCAACACTACTTACACTTTACAAATGTTAGAGTTGCACAAATCCATTTCTGTATTGGACCTTTCAACTATACAAGCAAATTAAATCAGCCATGACAACATTTATTAAATATTGTTCTATTTCCCCCACCTCGCTCCATTTTCGTCTTATAAATTTAATTCCCATACAACCCTCATAATTTTTTTCTTCTTAAATAATGATATCAAACTATTTCTATCCAATCGGTTAGCATCCTTTTGATCTCTAGCATTACATTGAATAGATTAGCTCACAATAGTAACCTAGCAAGCCTTATCATTCTACAAATCTCAATAGTTATGTCAACCAAATCGCAAGCTTTATTTTTATACATTTTCCTCAATACTAACAAGACTTTACATTTTTTTAATTAGTTTGCAGGTAGGCCTCACCTGGTAATGTTTTGTTATTACCATGTTGTGTTATATAAAGTCATTGTTACACCCAGAAAGAATAACAAATGGCTCTGAAAGTGAATCGCTCTTGCTCTTGGACCCATTACAAAATGTACATACAATGCCTGGTTTTTTGTCTTATGTTTCTCGTATGAATTGAAAATATGCCATTTTTTTAAAAAGCAGAGCACCTAAAAATAATAAAAATGAAATCTTTATGATTCTACTAATTTAAACTTTTTTATCATATTTTTCTTAACACTCTTATAAATTTTTTAACTAACAATTTTGTCTTCCCTTAGTACCTTCATTTATCAAGAAAAAATATTTTATTGACTCTAAATGTACTACACTAGATTTGAATCACTATAAAAATATTCTGATGCCTTAATCATTTTTAAATTACTTTGTTGCATTAAAATCATTAAAAGCTGTAACTTTGGTTATTCATTACCGTTTTGCAACCCTTCAAACATTTCTATATTTACTGCATGCATTAATAGCAATTAGAATCGTTCTGGATAATATTGTAAGGGATCACCAAACGAGAAAAATTTTAAACAAAAACTTCAGTCACAAAAAATCATATACGTTTCAATATGCTCAGAGCCCACCTACTAATTACTACAGAACAAAATGTTGGACGACCAAAAGCAAAGTCACCACTGCGTGATTAACGAACAAGTTCCAATCCTCTGATTAAAGGCATGCAGACAACTAACACAGCCACATAAAACTCACAAAATTTTTAGCTGCTTACCTGATCCCGCAGCGGTGATAGCCTGCCGATACTTTTTATCCTGCACATCTCCGGCTGCAAAAACTCCTTTCACGCTCGTCCGAGTGGTTCCAGGCTTTGTGACCACATATCCATCTGAATCTAGCTCCAACTGCCCCCCAAGGAACTTGGTTGCTGGCTCATGTCCAATCGCAAAGAACAATCCCGAAACGGCCAAATCTGTTATCTCCCCTGAAACCAAATTCTTCAACTTTACTCCCCCAAGCGGGCCTCCTTCATTCTCACCATAAGCCTCCACGACCTCTGAATTCCACACCACCTCAATTTTTTCATTACTCAAAGCCCTCGCTTGCATGATCTTGGACGCCCTAAACGCATCCCTTCGATGCACAATGAAAACCCTAGACCCATATTTCGTCAGGAAATTTGCCTCCTCCATGGCGGAGTCCCCGCCACCAACCACCACAATGGGGCGGTTACGAAAAATAGGAGCCGCGCCATCACAAACAGCACATGCCGAGATCCCGCGATTCCAGAACAGATCGGCTCCAGGGAAATGAAGGCGGCGAGCTACAGCACCGGTGGCGACGACGACAGCGTCAGCTTCTACGGCGGTGGAGGAAGAGAGAACCCGGAAAGGACGAGAGGAGAAATCTACAGATTCCACCGTTTCAGAGAAAATCTCCGTACCGAAGCGGAGTGATTGAGCGCGGCATCGATCCATGAGCTCGTACCCAAGAATTCCTTCGGGGAAGCCGGGGAAGTTCTCAACGTCAGTCGTGGTTGTCAGTTGACCTCCGGCGGCGATGTCGTTGGCCATCCAGCCTTCGAAGAGGATGGGTTTGAGCTCAGCGCGGGCGGCGTAAATTGCCGCCGTGTGGGCGGCAGGGCCACTGCCGATTATGCAGAGACGGGTGCGTAGGACTTTTAGAGGCTTGCTCATGGTGGGGGAGGAGGCAGCTGGAGGAGGGGGAGCGGCGGCGGCGGCGGCGGCGGCTGAAAAGGAGCGGGTTCTTTTGAGGAGGGAGATGAGTTTTGTATACAAGCACATGGGTTTGTGAGGTCAAAAAAAATTAGGGATTTTGAGCGGGATTTCTGTCCAGTCCCCGCCGGACAGAAAACACCAGTGCCGTGGATGTGCAGTCCACAAACAACGACCTTTATCAAGAGAATTTGATCTCAGGGATAAACAAATTACTATGAGAAATGTTATTTTTATTCACTTAAAGTTAATATTGATAAACCTCTTAATTAGAATGAAAATAATTTCTTATACATTTATAAGTTTTTGATGTAATGATTAAATTTCTATTTCAAAATTAAAGTTTTATTTGAGAAAATTTTTTATTATTTTATTTTTAAGACTTCAATCATAACTATATTTGATTATTATTTTTATGAAAATTTTTGTGTTAGAAAATTATTTTCTATTTCAAAATATTACTTTTCCTATAATTATATTATAATCACTTTAACAAAAAATTGCAACCATATCAAAAGAACCCTAAGTGTGTTAGTATGAGATCATTCATGTAATAAATGGCCTCTTGAAAAGTAACATTAATAGAACAAAATTATGAAGCTATCAAGGCAAAAAAATATTATCTCAATAATTAAAAGTTTGAACTATTATAAATATAACTTGAAAAATGATAATTTGCTCAAATTTAGTTATCCAAATAAATTTGCTTAATAGTTTATCATTGTTGTTATTATGTTGTTGAGGCTTTTTTTTTTCAAATAGGGATTCAAATTGTATGAAATAGGTTAAGAATATTTAAAGGAGGTGTTTGGTTTGGATTTAAGCAATGTTTGGAAGAGTGGTTGGTTTATACAATGAGTGTTGGCAAAGAAAATTATATGGCCAAGATTTTAAGAATATCATACATATTTATGATTAGTATAGTGTGGCATACAAAAGTGAGGTTGATTGAGTAATCATAAGAATTTGAGTCAAATCAAAGTAGTCATTGATCATGAAATGATTCTAGTTGTCTATAACTCGATATTTAAAGGTGAGACTGCCCATGTCATCTAGAAGATAAACTCTTCTTATTCAGCCTCAATACTAATTCATTGAATTTACCTTGGAGACATCTAAAAGTCACATATTTATGAAAT
>JAJBZI010005887.1:0-10586 GCA_021234465.1 Dendrobium hybrid cultivar
TTCCATGGGAGGAGTTTAGGGGCTAGTTAGGTTTTGCTTTAAGAGTGTCTAGAGGCAAAATGAGAGTGTTGGGGTTTAGTTTTTCCCCCTTTTGGCCATATAACAAGTGGAGTGTGTTTGGATGGCTGAGATTGAGTCTAGGGAGTGATCAAGGCTTGCCATGTGTCACCAAACCCCTCATGCATAGCTTGGGGCCCATGAGATGCTTAAGTGGCATTTTGATAATTTTGGAGATATGAGATTATTTTTTAAAAATTTGAATTAATTAAGGGCTTGGATTGAATCTGATTGAGCTTAATAATGATTTAAAATAGTTTTATATGGTTTAAAATAGGTTGATTTAAGAATTTTTTTAATTTTAAAGAGGTTTGACTAGGTTTAACTTTTTTGAATAATTTGAAAATTTGACTGATTTGACTAGTCAAAAGTAGTCAAATGGACTAGGGTTGACCCTAGGAATGATTTAGATCAAGTTTGAATATTTTAATTTTATAAATTTAGGATTTTGAATTTATTTATTATTTTAATAGCACAAGTGAGTTGACCAAGTTAGCTCACTTGGATTAACCCAATTATGCCCTGGACTTGTTCAAATAGTCAATTTGACTAATCCAGGTGATTTGAGGAGTTTGATTTGTCCAGGGTCAAAAGTTTGGCCAAATTGACCCAGTTTGACCAAATTTTATCTAGGTTGACCAAAACATTTGAACCAATGAGGGTGACTGGACATGTCCAATTAACTTGAAATTGAGTTTCAATTGATTGGGTGAAGGTTTGAAGTCAATCAGAGTTGGATTTGATTAGGGTCTAAAATTGGGGGTCTAGTGTTGTAGTGTGCAGCATCCCAGAGACTGGCTCTAATTTAGGGTTTGAGTTTGAAAGGTTGAATGACCTCAGTAAAAAATGAGGTCAACACTTAGTGTTGTGAGACTGAGGAGAAGATACAACCTCAACAAAAGACTTAGTGTTGGAGTCCCCTTTAGATGATATGAACTATCCAAAGAGTAATTATTTTGGGCTTCATGAACTAAAGAAGAACCAGAAGGGAGGGGCTCCACCTTTTTAATAGTAGAACCTACTAATGTCTTATTTTCATTATGTATAGGGGTATTAGCAGGATGAGATAAAGTTTTTATCCTACCAACATTAGAAGCTCCAACATTTTTACTATGTAGAACAACATCCACCCCGACCATATTTGATATCTCACTAGCAACTACTACAAGAGCAGAATCACTAGAAACAACATATTGGGGATTAGCATCACAATAACCATGAATTGTACTTCAGTTTTAGCATATGTATTTTCACTAGAAGTAAAAGCAGAAGAATGTAAGGCAATTGATTGATCAACCACATCAGAACATTGTAATGCATCATTTGCTAGTTCAGATGTAGCATTAGAACCAGCACGACATCAATTGTAGCATTAGAAGCAATAATACATAAACTAATAATTTGAGCATTAGCTTGGGCTATAATCGATTCAGATAAAGCAAGCCTTTCCGGTTGGATTTCATCAACATAAACATGACATTGTTCTCCAAGTTTTGCACTCTCTCCAATAAAAGCTAAAGCTCTTCTTTCAGTAGCACAAGAGGCATCTACACTAGTTAAAACATTAATATCTATAGTTTCATTATTCATAGAGTTGTGGCATTCACTAGAAGAAACTGCAGCTACGTTTAAATCAACCATAGATGCTACAGAAGCACTATTCATATTAACTTTAATACTTGTGTCACTAACAACATAGGCTATAAAAGCCATGTCTGAACTGTTAGAGTAAGCATCTATATTATGAGTAGATAAGTTAATAGTTGTAGGCTCAACAGAATTGACAAGCAGAGAAGAGGATTCAGGCAGCCCATCTACCATAACTACGTTACCAAATAAATCCACTAAGTTTACATTAGTGTTAATAACAAAACCAGAGCTATTAGTTCCAGTATAAATTAAATGATTTGAGGAAGTTGTAGTGTTTAATGGATTAGAAGGGGGTTTTGCTATGTAGACTTTATGGGTCATAGCAGAAAGCAATCTATTACTAGTGGTATTTGCTTCCCGAGACAAGCGATGTCCCTTATTAGCCACATAGATCTTAATAGAGGTAGGTGGGCCTTTTAGTGGACATAAGTTTACAGTGTGTGACAGTGAGCTGCATGAATAGGGAATCATCCTCCATTCATATTGTATGTGCCTTGTATTTGATTTCCCTTCTATGTCTGCAGTAAGCTCATCGGATAAATAGTTGACTTGTTTACTAGCATGCATACTCTTGCATAAGTTAAACAAAATCTATTTGTAGTAAATGTGTCAACCAAAAGAGAGCAAACAACTGACTAGCTATGCATGAAACTCCAGTTGGTGTCCCGCAAACAAGTAGCAGAATAATGAATTTAACCCATATACGGATTGAGGGGAAATCATTCCTAGTAGGGCAGAAATGAGAGTGCCATTTGTTTATCACAAATGGTTTGTGTAGAATAAAGAAAGTACCATTAATAAATACTCGATCAAATTCCTCGACAACAAAAAAATTTATTAGATAGAAACCATTGTTTAAAACGTATAAATTGAAAATTCTTTTTAGCTTCATAACCAATTCAAAGCATCAAGTAAAATATTATAAGGAGGCTGACGCCCCAAAGCATAACCAACAGGATACAAGCTCCATTCGGTCAAGCCTCCATAATATCTACCGAGGAGAAAGAAATTTTCTCTCCTTCTGTTGGCATGTAAGTAAAAGGGAATGAGTTTACCTCAGTGTGTAAGGAAAAGAGCGATTTCCAATTTACAGTATTTGTTTGCTGCGTGGCCATGGGACTATGAGATTGGAAAGTGAGTGGAGGAAAGGGTTGGCCATCAGATTGAGAGGCGATGTCGTCCCCATTCCCCTAGCCAGCAACACCAGGGGAAGCTGTCAGGGCTGCGCGAGAAGGAAGCTAGGGTTGTGGATTTCTCACTAAAAAAAAAGCATAGTTTCTCTCACAAGAAAATGACCATTATTCTTCCAATAAAAATAATTTAAAACTAATAATACTATTTCTCACTCATATATTCAACAACCCACAGCTAATTTTATCAAAAAACAAAAAGGTAGGTGTACTGTGTATCCTTTCCAAAATTCGATTTATATCGTCACATTAGTCATTTTTGTTTTGGGAGGGAATGATAGGGCAGAGCCCATTATATATTAAAAAGAGAAGTTACAAAACAAAATAGCAGATAGTATCTGAAAGCATAAAGAACACATCCGAAACATAGTAGAGCTAGAACCATAATACATCGCATGAATGTTAAAAAAATGGATGCAAAGATGGAGGTTATATGGCTCCTTCGAAAAGAGAGGCAAGGGTAGAATTAAGGACTAATTAAGTCTCCAAAAGGACAAAGGTAACAAAAATCTTTAGACAAGCACCTCCCCACAGGGGCTAAAATGTTGTCAGAAGATATATATTGAACAAGCTCCACCCATCAGCAACATAACCTAGAACACAAATGCTAAATCGATCCCAACTCCATAAAAGGAGTCAACTATCCGTCATAGTCGAAATAAACATGTAAATATAGTGATTGGAGGGAAAATCTAACCAATGGCCTCAAAAAATATAATTGACACAACACCAACAAGCCAACATTGTTTGTCTGAAAGCCATCCAAGAGAAGGCGACAATGTTACATACCAATCTCATTTTAGTTCATCATAGCCCATAATATGCATTAGAATAGCCTCAAGATAAAATTAAGCAGCCACCCATTCCATGCCAAGCTGAATACTTTAAAATTTAAACTATAGAACTTATTTGCCAACATGTTAATTGCAACAACATAGAAACCATTGAACCATTTCCTCACCAAAACATCACCAAGAGCCCAAACATAGGCAAGGCAAGACAAAAGAGAACATCTCCAAATACCACCAAAGGAATCATCATAAATGAGTAGGGTGGAAAAAGTAATCATATGAACAGTCACCATTACCTAGCACATATAAGCAGTGCTAAAAACCAAACTAGAGGAAAGTAAAAGCTGGTCGAATGCACCATATACACACAGATGCAACTTAAGTAAACATATCAGGAAATAAGCTATTTCTATTCATCCATGTCAAGGTTTTGCAGTTAATAGTGAAAATAATATGGTGATACAAATCGTTATTAGTGATGGTATTATCAGTGTATCACCTGTCTTTTCATTCCCTCTAAATATGATAGACAATGCAATTAAAGGACAGGAAGAGAAAACTTATATGCTTAGGAAGGGGAGTAGGAGTATTTGCAATATGATAAATACATTGATTTAATTTGGGCCTGAGGAGAAAGTTCCTAAAATATATTAGGAATGATTTTGATCAAAATGTGGAAGGAGAATTCACATTCAAATTACAAATACGAGGTACTTACAAAGCTATTAAAATAGAGAGGAAAATAGGATTGATAAAAATATGCCTGTGATAAGGTTGTCTGTAATTTTTAATCTATTTTTAGATGGCCATCCAGGTGAAGACAAAGAACCTGAGAACATGCCTCCTGTGCCAAATAGCAGAGTTCCAAGGACAAACAAGATGGTTAATATACTAGGAAAGGGAAAAATTAGAGAACTTGGCTTGAAAACACACCTTCCAAGATAAAGCCTAATAAAATCAGTAGAAATAATACATTTATGAATTTCTTCAGTAATAGTGTTGCAGGTGCCACAAGGAAGCAACCACCTGCTATGCTAAACAATAGAAGAAATGGAATCATGCCTATTAAACTTGTGAATGCAAGAGTTCAAAGAGTCAAGTTCTTAAAGACTATACTAGTTGATCCAAGGGTCCCAAATCAGACTGAAAGAACTATTAGGGTGAATATTGAACTGAATATTGTGGCTAACAGAAATAGCAGCATTGTGAATTTGTTTCGAAAAATTGGTGCAAGAGGGATTAATGGATTTCAAGCGGCTGACATATTTTCCTTTGCACCAGACAGAAAGAAGATTATCTTCATTATAGATCCTATTAATGATGGACCAATTATGTGCATGAATGATGGAGCTATGGTTTAGGAGGCCAATGCTGCCCAGAGAGGTGGGGAGGCAAGTACTTTACCAAGAAATCATGTGCAATTTCTTAACTGAGATGTCCGCAAAGTATAAGAATTTGGAGTATATGGAGTTTAGATGGTTAATAAAGGATTTAGGAAGAACTGCCCCTCTAATCCTGTGAGTAAGAACAACCATGATAGTGTACTTTAAATATTAGAGTCTCACAGCCAGAGATAAAGATTTAGTCTTCCAACAAGCTAGAAGAGAAGAGATTTTATCAATAAGGGGCTGATAGGTAGAAACCTTGATAATTTATGAGAGATAGAGATGCCTAGGTACCTAAAGGCGTCTTAAATATTATGGATATTGAGAGTTTTGTAGATAATTGCAGATTTATGAAGGGTCAAGATAGATCTTTTACTATGATTGATATGGAGATCTAAAAGTTTAGCAAATAGGTCTAAGCCTTTATTTATAATGGTGTAGTTAGGGAAAGATGCCTCTCCGAGAATAAGTAAGTCATTAGCGTAGAAAAGGCGGGTAAAATTCTTCTCATAATTGTACAGGCCCACAACTATGATCAAGGATATTGGATAAGGATTCCATGTCAAGGAAAAAAAGATAAGGACTGAGAGACCAACTTTGCCTAAGGCTAGAGGAAGAGGGGAAGCTACCAACCAAACCACCATCAATATTAATATGAGAATATAGATTCAGAAGACAGGCTTGATCCAACTGACCAGTTTAGTAGGGAAGCCAAATTGGAATAGCTTAGCAAGGATAAACTATCTGGAGACCAAGTCAAATGCATTTTTAATATCACGTTTAGCCCAAAAAAAATTCTGACTGATAGTGACTTTGAGCAACTCTTTTGCAAGGTGAATATAATCAAATGAAATGCGCCCTTGAAAAAACCTGGCCTCATGATCGCTAATAATGTGAGGCATGATGGGCTTAGCCTATTAGCAATGATTTTAGAAATGATTTTATAAAGGACATTATCAAGGGTGATAAGCTTATAGATGTTAATATTAGAAACATGAACTATTTTGGGTATAATAGAAATAGCCGTGCTTTAACTTTTTTGGGCAGGTGCCCATCACCAAAGGAAAAATCATGATTACCGACAGAAGTTTCTGACGGATCCATACCACCGGTACATACCGGCAATATTCCGACGACACACTGACAGATGATATTATGACATTACCAACGAATATTCCATCGGTATTCCTTTTGTAATATATCGGTACATACCGTTGGTATGGATGCATCGGATAAATCCGTCGCTGATAAGTTATTTTAGCCAGGTGGACTTCTTATGATAGTGTTACTAATAAAATGGACTGTCAGTACTCTAACTTATACAGCGACAAAAGAACCCATCGATAATTTGTCATAATTCCAATGGAAGATGCCCTATTTTGAGCCAGCGGCTGACCAAGCTCCTCATTTCCTCCCTTTCTTCTCACGTGAAATCCCCAAACTAACTGACCCTCGCCGCCCAGATTTTGATCATTTCTTGGTCATTTCTTTGATTCTTTCTTTATTTGAGAGGTATGTCATTCAATCTTTACTTCTTATGTATAAGCGAAGAAGTGTTTGAAAGCTCTGCTAACAGTCAGCTTAGTGATAAGCCAAGTTTGTTTGTAGAAATCTAAATTATACATGTCTGAACCAGGGGAAGAGGAAGAAAACTAGAAAAAATAACACTTTTAATTTAAAGGTCGCTAGCATCTAACATAAGCTCAGACAAGAAGGAAGCAAGAACCTTTCTACCATAATGGAGGGCACCAGCCACAGTCAATGATTAGGGAGGGGAGTTAAACTCATTTTTTGAAGTGGGTGATAATGTGGTTGAGGATGATATGATGGGACCCATCATTGGAGGAAAGAGATTGGATTGGAGCTATGCTTCTTGTTGTTCATCGATTGAATTTTAGCATAAAGGGATTTAACATCATCTTCCCCATGACTTAACCACTTAGACATGCCATGTTGGGTCACAGAAGGCCCAAGAGGTAGAGTAAGTAACAAGATTGGAGTTAATATCTATGAGCTGAGCATTATAATAAGGGTTGCTAGGGTCATTATCGATGCTCAGAAGACATTACTCTTGAAGTGATTTATGGGAGTTTAACTGAGACAACAGAGAATTAGAGCTATCCCACTCCTTAACTTTGATATTATGTTTAATTTCTTGAAGCTTGTAACAAAGGTCATAAAGAGGATTACCTTGAATTTTCGTGCTAAAGATGTCAAGAAGATCAAAATAAAACTCATCATAACGAGTCCATTCAATTTTAAACTAAAATACTTTCTTACATTTTTAAGAGATACCGAGACTGACCACAAGAGCAGAGTGATCAAAGATCAAGGGGCTAAGGACCTTGTAATGAGAGGAAGGGAAGGAGGTGATCTTACTGTTGCTAACAAGTGCTCTATCTGATTTAAGATGGATGGGGTTGGATGTTTTATGGTTAAACCAGCTGAAATCCAGTCCAACAGACGAAAACTCAACCTAGTAAGCATAAAAAATAAAATTATTAAACTCACTAGTGTTTTGGAGGGTAAGGGAGTTCCCCTCGTCTTTGTTTAAAGAATATCGACAATAGATAAAGTCACAATAACCACCCATGGGGTGTTAGAAAGAGGAGAGTTATTGATAATTTGCTCCCACAGAACTCTATGCTCGTTAGCATGATTCATAGTATATATAACAGAAATATAAATAGAGTCAGAGTGATGAAAATGAAAAAAAGCTAAAAATTAGCTATTTTGAACAAAGTTTGGAGTAAAATTAAGTTTTTCCGCTTCCAGCTTGATCCAGATCCTGCCCGATCTAGACATGTTAAAGTTGTGAGAACTGCATTCATTGTCAAAGAGCATATGTGAATAGAAAAAATAGTTATCAGTAACCGCAGTGTTAGATATTCTATTTTCAAGTATAAAGATAAGGTCAATATCAAATTCTCTAATCAAGTTCTTATAGCAAAGCACTTTATCAAGACCATTAAATCCCCACACCTTTCAGGAAGCAAAATTAGGGTTTTTATTCATTTAGATTTGGTTTCACCTTTGCTCCTAATAGTGGGGCCCACATTAGCTTTTGAGGCCTTCTAATTATCTTTAAGAGAAGACCGAGCAACATCCGCAAAGAAAGGAGTTTTGACTTTAGTACCCCTATTAATGCTTAGGGAGTTAGAGAGATCTATTTTTTTAAGAGTAGCATTTTCCAGTTGCTTAGAGCTAGAATAGCTTTCTCCTAGAAAGTGAACACTAAAATAATCCCCACTGTCATCCTAGATATTGTTCGAGGAGCTATTAATCTCTATTTGTTTATTTATACCTTCATTAAAGGTGCCATCAACATACTCATAAGCTTCATTGCCATTACAATCCTTACAGTCCCCCTCCTCCATATGAAGGAGTTTAAAGGTATTAGGAGAAACAATATTAGGAGTAACATTACCACTAGAAGAAACATGCTTACTATTATTAACATGTGCAAATTTAAATTAATATGATTAGCATAGTTCACATTTTCCTGGATAACAGATTCAGCTGCATTTTTAGCAATAGTTATATCAACATCATTAGCAATATTGACCAAATCACTAGTTTTTTCAGCCATTTTAGTAACATTAGAAGCTCCAACAATGACATTAGTATGAATATTATCTATAATAACATTAGTAGCAATATGCTCTGTGTTAACACGAGCAAGTTTAGGATGAAATCCAAGTTTTGAGTATTTCTCATAGACACAGATGTGGATCGGGTGTTGCCTCGTGATGAGGATCAACAATGGGGGGTTGTTTGACATGTTAGATTTAGGATTTTTGGGACAATCCACAGGAAGATGGAACCACACGAGCAGGGTGAGGGCCACCAAGCGTAAGATATTTTTATATCAAAGTGAACACCTTCCACCTTTACCTTAACGTAGTCAGGGCATTCAGTTTTATTATCAACCTGAACACAGAATCGCACAAAGGTGAGTCTCGACTAGTTAGCCGTGAAGGGGTTCGACTGATAGGGGATGATCAAATTTGCTTGCCATTCACGAGATTCCATCGGGGGACCAACAAGCATTGGGTAGATCTAGGAGTTTTACCCATATAAAAATGCTAGTGAACTCTTTGTAGATAGGGCGAAAGGCAGGAGACCATTTACAAAATATGAAGGGTTTCCCATAAATAACCTAAGCTTCATGCGAAAAAAACACATCCATGTCTTCTATAGCATTGAATTTAAACATGTAAAAACCATCACTCAAGGCAATAAGAGAGACTGAGCCAACTAATCTTCCTACGACGAGTCAATTATTTTTTAGTTTGTTTAAGACCGCCAAATAAATTCTTAGGATTTATCCTGTAAAACATTCAAAATTTTAAAACAAGCTGAATTAATTCTGAACTTAACGTCCTTATGGAGTGAATGAGCCTAACTTCGATTCCTTTTCTAATATCTATTTTTCTGAAGCATTTGGGGTATTACTAAGTTGCATGCGTGCAAAAGGGAGCATAATTTTGTGAAGATAATAGATGCCTGACAAGTGGGGAAAATCCTAATATGTTTTTTTAATACAGAAAACTCTGAACTCCGCATTCTGCTCAGAATATGAATCCCACCAATCTTTGAAATTCAGTCTGCAAGTTGCATATTTTTTGAAATTATTATAAAAGCGTTGTGAAAACTTCTAAAAATGATAGAAGAATCATATATACTCTGATCACGATTGGCACCTGCAAGTCTATAATCAGCTGTTTGATTGCATGTATTGGTAGCATAAACTAAAAAAAAATTGATGCAATTGTATTGTTTAATGGTTCTGGTGCGAGTAAAACTAAATTAAAAATAACCTTTTAAAGATTTTCAAAAACCTCAAAGTCTAATTTTGTTCTGAAATAAAGGTTGAATTGCTTTTATTTCATTTCTCATGGTACTGTGCCTAATTTCACATCCCTCGTCGTGCCATCTCTCACCATGTTGACCCTTACTGTTTATCGGCAGATCTTCTTAAATTATTTATTTTCACACCACAACTTGCCTTCATTACTTCGATGCCTTGCCACTTATCATCCTGATTAATGAAGCAAAACTTTACCAATTATTATATACTAAACATTTTTTAGCAAATCAAAATAAATTATCTTAGTGAATACAATAATGAGTCTTTATCCGGCTACATGACGTCATTTTTAATACTTTCTAACTAAATTATTTCAGGTGAACATTTATCATTTTTAATATAAGCTAGATCTCATATATCTATAAGATTGTCAGAATGCCGATATTTTATGTGACCAAATTATCCGAAGACAACTCTCTAATCTGATCTACATATAAATTTTATACCATATTATGAAAATATAAGTTTAAATAGTCGCAATCAAACAACAACTGCAAGGGATCACATATTATGGGTGGTTCAATTTGTTCTGAGAGAGATTCAATTACAATAAATATTAACTATAATCATATTTACAATATTAATCCTAATTTTTAGGGATTAATCTGATTGATGATCCAATTTGTTCTTAGTTACCACCCAC
>JAJBZI010005911.1:0-13517 GCA_021234465.1 Dendrobium hybrid cultivar
CAGTTCACTTTCATTCCCTTAGCTTCATTGCATTTGATTTCGCATCATTTTGGTATCAGAGCATGTTTGTTTCATTTGTTTAAGCTAGGGTTAATTTGCATGCTTGCTAAAGTAACTCTAATAATCATATAAATTACACTGCATTGTGATTTTATTATCATTATGCTTGTTATTTTCACATAGTGTTTGTTGTCCTCCCATTATTGCATCATTTAATTGAGTATTAGGAGAGTTTTATACTAGTTCTTGTGCAATCCTTTATTTATGATTGCTGTACCTATCATTTAGAGGTCTTAGGAACTCATTTGAACCCTTAAAATTGACCAGGAACAAGTACTTAGAACTTTAAACACATTGGTAGGCTAAATTGGAGCGTTGACACAAGTTGTTAGTGAAAATCAGGCCAACACTGCTGAATTTCACCGAACTACCAACGAGAGATTGGAAAATATAGAGAGAGCTGTAGCATGCCGTCACTCTACACTTCCACAAAAGTACCTTCATTTGTGGGTGATGACATAAATGTTAATTATAAAAACATTCCTGATTCCCCACCCCTAGTTCATCTTAAGAATAATTCTCCACATCGGCATCAACATAGGCAAGATCAAAACTTTTCCCTTGGCCGACAAGGGACATACTCAAGCACATGGTGGACATCCCCGTGGACACCGTAATGGTCATCATTTCCATGAGCAACCTCGAGAACATATTCCCCGACATGATCTCGATGCACCTTTAATGAAAAACATAAGAGTGGATGCCCCCACATTTGACGGAAATCTGGATCCGCAAATTTTCCTAGATTGGATAAAGGTCATGGATAGTTTCTTTAGATGGTATGATATTTCGGAGGAGTGTAAGGTTAGATTCGCTGAAATAAAACTGATTGGAAGACCTAATCAATTTTGCGGAAGAAGAGGATGACACTGCTGTCATTCAATGTATATAGAAATTTGATATATCACCCATCTGTGTGGTGAGATGTGCCTTATCTCATCCGAGACCCACTGACAACTGGCGTGGAACTTCTATTTTTTATACCTACACTAAAATTAAGGATAAGAATTGTAAGGTTATCATAGATAGCGGTAGCTGTATCAACATTGTTTCCTCTGTTATGGTAACTCGTCTTGGATTATCTGTGGTTCCCCAACCCAATCCATATAAGGTAGCCTGGGTCAATTCAACTGCATTGGAAGTAAAAGAACGAAGTTTCATACCTATCTCCTTTTCTGACTATAAGGAGAAAATTTGGTGTGACATTCTTATCATGGATGTAGGACAAATTATCTTAGTCCGCCCCTGGCTTTTTGGTAACGATGTCTTGATTTATGGGCGTTCTAATACCTGTGTTTTCGAACATGCTGAAAAGAAAATTAGACTTGTGCTTAGTCAGCCCAGGATTAAGGAGGACCCCATACCCCTGCCTATTAAACCTAAGACTATTAGTGAAACCTTTGAAAATAATGGGAATGATATTGCTATCATCCGATCTACCCGAATAATTGAGTCACTTCCTTTGTTTATGATTAAATCTGATCTATTCCCCTCTAAATCTGTGGATGATTGGAAGAGAACCTCAATTTCTCGCACTTATATTAAATTGTTGAACGTAGATTGTGAAATCATCATTGATAATGGTAGTTGTATTAATGCCATCTCGTCTTAATTGATTAAAGACCTTAGATTATCTTTCACTCCCCGTCCTAACCTTTATAAAGTCTTTTGGATAAATGCGTCAGCCATAATTATAAAGGAACAAAGCCTTATCCCCATTTCCTTTTCTGAATGCAGGGAAAATATTTGGTGTGACGTAATTGATATGAATTCGGGGTAAATTATCCTAGGTTGTCCCTCAATATATGATAATGATGTTTTGATTTGTGGCCATTTAAATATTTGCATGTTTGAACCTAAGGGCTACTCGGTTAAAATTAAACCTAGTCAGTTTTCTCCTCCTAAGATTCCTCTACTCATAATAGACCTTGATTCTGATAACTATGATCCTAAACCTAAGAGTCTGAGTCCAATTGAAATAAGCTTTAAGTTTTTATCTCAGTATTCTCCTGAGTTGAAATATCTAACTTCTGAATCTAGTCAGTCTATATCAATGTTCTCTTTTTCTCTGCTTGAACTGCATATTGAGTCTGGTATGTCTGCATCTGCATTCACATCTTATCTCCAGGAATTGCACAAGGAAATTGATAAAATGATTGAACAAAATAATATGAATTATAAACTAAATGTTGATCTTAAGAGACGATATAGAGAATTTGAAGTAGGAGATTTAGTTATGGCCCAGATTAGTCCGAAACGGTTTCCACTAGGAGCCGTCAAAAAGTTATATGCTAGAAGTGTGAGACCCTTTAAAATAATCATAATGATTAACAACAATGCTTATGTGCTAGATCTGTCAATTGGTTTAAACATTAATCACGCTTTTAATATTGAAGATTTAGTTTCCTATGAAGGACCTCAGTTTAAACCCTCCAATTCACTTCAAATTGAGCCTAGTGAGACCCCACCTGGTGAGGATGTCAGCCTACCTCCACTCCCTAATGTTACTTCCATACTCAATGAGGATAAAATTGATGCAATAATCAGTGATGAAATTATTTCTATTAAGGAAGGAGGATGCTAAAGACACTTGGTTTATTGGAAAGGGAAACTAGAATCAGAAAACCCATGGATTGACTATGATGAGTTTGAATGATTAGATCTGAATGCTTTAGAGATATATAGGAGCACTCATGCGATCACTCGATAGGGTCGAGTTTTCTCCCACCCGGAGAGAAAAATATGGACATCAGGAGCAAGCTGTGGCGTGTCTATCATAGGCGGGATCAAAGGACTTTTGCTATGATCCCTAGTCTTTATTTTTAGTTCATGTATTTTATTTATGTTACGTGTTTTTCCCATTTTACCCTTCTTGTTATGAGTAGTGTTATGGTCCAAGGGGGGCAAACTTGTCTTTACTTATTTTCTTTTTTCTTGTGCTATATATAGGGCCTTATGTCATTATATTAAGGATGATAAAGGTGATAATCAGAATTTCTATTTGGGATAAATCTTGTTGCTCTTGAGAGAGTGTGGAAGAAAGAAAGCTCTAGTGAAGAGTATGTGAACTTACCAACAGCACATTGTGGCACTTGGTTTTTTATCTTTGATTATTGTTTTTTTTCCTGTTGTTTTCATTCTCTGCATCATTCCATCAGCAACCCTTCCTCCACCATCTTGTTGCTGGCTGTCAACTGAAGAAAACACCACCAAAACTCTTCCAAATCATTTCCTAACATCAATCCATACATTAGACCAGCCATCATTTATTTTTTTCCTCCATCTCCCACTGTTTTGCACATCCAAAGCAGAACAGAGCTCTTATTTCTGCTCCCAAATAGCCCACAGACCAACTTCCTCAGTCTCCAGCTCTCTCGGCATTGCAACAGCCATCATGGAAGTTCAATAGGCGCCCCACTAATTTTCAGTAGCCACTCAACCTTTTTTTTTAATAGTATATGCATTAACTAGCCACCTTCCCCTATATTAAAGACACTTTTCTCCTTTCCAGATTTTTATTAATATCTACTTAACTTCTCAAGTTGCCACTTCATCCTACCAAGCATCATTTTTTGGAATTAACTCTTCCCTTATTCATGTTAGTACATTCGGCTCCCTCTACAACGAACCTAGCCTCCTTTCCTTACAATCGAAGCTCTTCTTCCTACAGAGACTTGCCACCTGCAGTTCCTAAGGTAGTTCCTATTAGCATAACAACGGGGAGTATTGGATATCATTCCTGCAACACCTATATATCAGCCCCGCTGTAGCATTTGGCGTCCAGAGTCCAGGCATCCTTCGGCTACTCCTTACAGCAGTCTCAGTCTGTTCCTACAACAACAATCAAGCTTCGGTGCCTATCTTGTACAATAGCTGTTTCATTCTTCTTCCAAATGCTGTAGCATTTGGCGTCCAGAGTCCAGGCATCCTTCGGCTACTCCTTACAGCAGTCTCAGTCTGTTCCTACAACAACAATCAAGCTTCGGTGCCTATCTTGTACAATAGCTGTTTCGTTCTTCTTCCAGAATTTTGGGTGCATTTGGCCTTCATTGCTGCAGCTTTCTCTGGTTAAATCTCCAGCGCCCGAAGGAACTTCCTGCATCAGCAATTCTTGGTAAGACTCTCTCTGTTCCAAATTGCAGCAAGATTCATGTGTTCTTCTCTACTCTGATGAAATTTTTCTTGAACTCAAATCTTTAGTGTTTTAAATTCCCAAGTGGCATTATTGATTTATGCAATCGATTTTCTCCTATGTGATTAATTTTTTGAGTGTGAGTAAGGGAACTTTATAGTGCCTAATCTAATTATTAAAGGTGGGATTTCTGTTTGATTGCTGAAGTTTTTTTGCAAATCTTTGTCTTATTTGAATGTTCCCATAATCTTTGCAAGTACTTAAGGTTTATGACTAAATCCTGAATTAAGTTTTTATATTAAGTAGCATTTAATTTATATTTCATCTTGCTTATCAATTTAGTTTAATTCCTAGTATAGTTCACTTTCATTCCCCCAGCTTCATTGGATTTGGTTTCACATCATGAACACCTCTTAAAGATTAAATATAAAATAATTACAGTTTAATTAGATTAGAAAACCTGTTTTAGAATGGTGCATGGAATGCTATGCTTGCTTTTGCTTGATATTGGTCATTTTAGAAACACGGCTAAGAGCAACTGGGATCACTGGAAATGGCAGGCAAGGGGCTACTGTCTCACGGCTCTATTTCGACACTTTAAATATTTTGTTTTCGAGTACTTCTCTCTGCTGCCTATACCAGGGTTTGAGGGTTTTTTTGGTTAATGGAAATTGTAGAATCTTTCCGCATCAAAGAAAAATCGGTTCTCTGTAAGGATGTTCAAACACTGAAATCTCTTTTAGTCTTGGATGTGGTTCTTGAAACCATTTTCCAAGCGCCTCTACTACGATTTAAATCTTGAAAGGAGTCTTATTGTTTTAGTTTGTTAGTTCTCTGATTTTATCTTTTTGCTTAGATTGCTTCAAGCCTTGATTGTAAGATTTGGAGCAAAGCTTTTGAAGTCCTATTTTTGTAATAGTGAATTTTATTCGCTATTATGGAGAATACGAGTTATAATGGCTTATTTAATTGCTCTGGCAGAGCGAAGGAGGGTTGAAGGTTGAATTCTAAGTGAGTGCCTAGGCGTAACAATTAGTTGGTTGAGTATTAAACAATTACAATTTTTTATGATTGTAATTGATAGCTATCATGGATCATTACTTGTTTGCTTATGATTCGTTTGGTGCCTTAATAGAGCTACGTTTTTATTTTAAATTGTATATTTTATGGTATGATATCATTCCTACTCTTTCGATTTCGCTATATTTATTAAACATATTCAGTCAGCCAGCAGAAACAAATTAATGTACTCGAGGCTGCAAACATTTGAAATATTTAGCTGTCCATTTCATCCTTCCTTTTTTTTTATTTGTGCAATTTAGCTATCACTCAAGTCCATGATTTTATTTCTTATAATACTTAAAAAGCACAAGAAGGCAGCACACGGCACTAAATGGAGCCTTATAGACTTCCATAGTTCTATTTTAGAGGAATTAAGTTTTATAAACAATGTATCTTTTTCTTCCTATTCATGAGCGGACTCACATGTAGCCCAGGTGGGTAACTCTCAACTTCAAATTTAATATTTACATTAATGTATTTGTTAGTTTAATAATTTTTAACCCCTTACACGAATTCCCCGCCCCAAGCTTTGCTCGCTATGCTTTGTACCCTCGTGACCCCATCTCCCTTCTGGTTTCTTTTCAAGCAGCATTTTCCACTGGGCTTGACCTATCTCTCGGGATATGGAGTACTTGAAGGATGCGATTGGGTTAAGCAACTAATCATTGACTATGATTTTCCTTTTTTTCTTTTAACATTAAAGCTGAAGTTAAGACAAATACACAATATATTCGTAAAATTTGAACTCAGAACCTCATATTACAGAGGAAGTTTCCAACTAACAGATCAAATGAGAGTTGCATTACTTTCCTTTTTTTTATTACTATTTTTTCAATGGGATAAAAACTTATTATTGTTGTTGTTGATCTTATTTTGTTTTCAGTTCTGAGATGAATAACATCTTTTCATTAATTTAGAGGTTGTTTGGTAGTAGGATTTGAAATGGATTTAAGCAGGATTATGATTCCAAAACTGCCAAACCGCAAAAGTGACATTTTTGAATCCTATAGAATCTTTAATGTCAGTTTGTTATTGCAGTCCTATAGAGATTTTAGGTGATTCTAACATTATAGAATATAATTAACCTTAAAATTATACAATTATAAACTTTAACTGACAGAGGAACGCAGCTGATAAATGATAGAATCTCAATTTAGTTTCTATCACCTCGTCCGCCTATAAAAAAACATACAACTATTAATATATCAATTTCACTTATATTAAATTCCTACTTTTTAAGAGTAATTTAGCTGGTGGAAATTATTTGTTTTATTTTGCTTCCTTCATTTTATGGCCCAAACTCTATGATGTAGCAAACCTTTTTTTTTTGAAAACTATCACTTGTCAGTTATTCTCTGGGGCGCCGACTACCTTATGAAGCTTTGCATGCGGCAACAAGTAAGATTTGGAGAATAAAGGGTTCGATAAAGCTTATAACTAAGTGATGGCTTTTTCATGTTATGTTTTGCTAACCTTGATGACTTTGAGATGGTTCACGACAATATAGCATGGTTCATTTTAGGTTGGCCATTCATCTTTAACGTTGGACGCCTCGTTTTTCTCCTACCCGAAAAGAGATTACCTCAATACCTATCTGGGTAAAATTATTATACAAACCTATTACTTGTTGGACACCTATGGGTATCTCAAAAATTGCAAGTAAAATTAGGTAGCCCCTTTCTATTGATGCTTTCATGGCCAACATGTTTCGCCTATCCTTTGCCCGTGTCTTCATTGAAGTTACAAGTTTCACAATTTATTTTGAAGTTATCCAAGTAGTTATAGATGAAATACCTATAGACATCAAAATTTAATATGAATAGAGGCCTACTCCGTGTTCGTGCGGCTCCCTATCTCACCTTAGTTTCGTTTGCCCCAAAAATACTAATTTGAATAATGGCCAAAATGCTTCCAATCAAAATAAGGGACGAGCCCCCAATCATGCTCATGTCCGACCCGAAGGCAGATCTACATTTGCTATGCCTAGGAAAGGATTAACTAGTTTTTCTTCTAGCCCCAACAGAAAATCTAACATGATCTATGTGCCTAAAACCACTAATACTAATATTAGCATAGAGCAAACTGCTTCCAAAGAAGTGATGTCTTCTTCTAATTTGGATAGTAGTAACAGGGCCAAAGATATGAATGTTGATCATAACTAAAATGCTATGCTTTTGCCTAACCTCACTCTTCCCAACGGAGAACATAGTTAGGGTGCTCCCCATGAATGTAGAACTATTATTATAGAGATATCTTTCTCTAATAAATGAATAAATTTTCTATTATATATGCATCAAACTGTGCTGTTGAACACAAGTTTCTTTAGGACATTTGAGAGCCGAATCCCCTAATTCTGATATTCCTTGGATGGTGCTAGGTGATTTTAACTGTTATAGGACTCAGAATGATAAATCAGGAGGTAACTTAATTCTTAATAACTTTAATTCACTTATCTTTGATACTAGCCTTCTTGATTTAGCCTCTGTAGGGCATAATTTAACTTGGTTAAATAATCGTGTTGATTACCCGATACCCCTTAAGTTAGATAGGGTTCTTGTTAATGATAATTGGGTATCCAATTTCCCTAGTTCCTTCTATAAGATTCTTAGCCCTATGAATTCTGATCACTCCCCTCTTATTGTGTACATTGATCATTCTTCTAGAATTTATCATCACTTTCAATTTAAGAATTAATGGATTAACTTCAATGATTTTTGGGATATCATGCTGGACATCTTTTGCAAATCCATATTTGGTAATCCTATTTATTGCTTATAGAACAAATTGCATTAAATTAAATGCGAGATTTAATGCACTAAATGGGACAACTATAATATTATCTCTTCTCATTTGTCTCATCTTTATGTTTATCAAAAAAACATTCTCCATCAGATTGGCGTTGACCCTTTGAACCCTTTACTCAATTTTGATCTTAAAGATAATGCACAAAGCACTTCTTGCTCTTCTGCTGTGTGAAATCTAAATGGCTTAGGCATGGAGAGGAGGACTTTAATTTTATTTTATTTTTTACAAAAATCAAAGCTAGGAAAAACTACAATAATACTTCCATATTATCTGCTCTCTCTAACTCTACCTAATATGATGCTAAAACTCTTATTATTAGCCATTTTAAAAACCCTTTTAATACTCCTTCCTCACTTCTTACTTCAGCCTCCCATATCCCTCCTAGGAATAAGGTTCCAATGAGTATCTCAAGTAATCTGGAGGTTCCTATCTCTGATCTTGAGATAAAGGCTGCCATTTGCTCTGGATCATCTTCCTCATCTCCAGGTCTTGATGGCTTTAATTTTGAATTCTTTAAAAAAACTTGGCTTATTTTTAGTCATTCTGTATGCTCTGTTGTTAAACACTTCTTTAATTGTGATTATCTTCCTATGAAAGTAATAAATTAAAATCATGCATCTAGCATTAACAATTATAGGCTTATCTCCCTTTGCAATATTTTTTTATAAGATTCTCACCAAAGTCATTGCAACTAGACTTGAATATGTTATGCCCTGCAATATAAATTTAAATTAATAAGGCTTTATTAAAAATAGAATTTCAACTGACATTATTTACTTAGTAATGAGATATTAAGAGATTTTTGTTGTCTTAAAAATTCTAACTTCTTTTGTGCTAAATTTGATATTGGAAAAGTTTTTGACACAATTTTCATAGAATTTCTTCTGACTAAACTAGCTCAAAAGGATTTTTCTCCAATGTTCATATCTTGGGTCAAAGCTTGCATATCAAATGTATTTTTCTCTGTTTGCATTGATGGGAGTTTGGAGGGATTCTTTTCTTCCTCCTTTGGTCTCCGTCAAGGTTGCCCCCTTAGCCCCTATCTTTTCTGTATCGTAATTGATGCATTTTCATCTCTTATTGACACTAATAGTGGGTCCATTGGGGATAGAAAGGGGAGCACTCATATCACTCACTTAATGTATACATATGATATTTTGGTGTTTGGTGATTCATCCCCACTAATTATAACATCTTTAGTGGTATTACCAAAAGTTTCTCTAATAATACAGGTCTTTTCTTCAATCTTGATAAATGCTCTCTTATTTGTAATAAACTCAATATTTATAATACGCAAAACTTGATTTACTATTTTAGGTCTCTTTAAATTTATTAAGCAGATTAAAGCTGAGCCTTTCCAGCTTCTCATTCAAAAAGTCACTCTCCTGCTTGAAGGTTGGAAAGCAAAACTCCTTTCCCTAGCTGGTTGTGTCTAATTTATTCGCTTTACAATATAAAATTTTATTGCTTATTGGATAAATGATTCCATTATTCCCAAATCATACTTTAAGGTTTTAAATAAATTATGTGCCCGTTTTCTTTACTCAGGTGTTATTTAGTCTAGGAAGCTTCACATTATTTAATTGGAGAGAACTTACCTTTCAATAACTTATGGTGGGATTGGTATCCCCATTCTTATTGTTTTATATTATACTTTTAATTGCTCTTTAATTATTAGGTTTTATAATGAAACTTCATTACTTTCTAATTGGTGCAGGAGCCTTTATTGTTGCCCTTGGATGACCATTTCATCTTATGCTTCTCTGTACTGAAAAAGTATTCAAGCAACTGTATCTATTATGAAGGAAAATATTTCTTTTATTATATCTAATTGGAAGCCCATTAATCTGTTTTATGATCCTTGGGTTAATGTTTTGCCTATTAATGACATTAATGTAAATAGATTTTTTCTTGATTACTGTATGCCTCATCTTCATGTATTGGCTATTATTAATGAATCATATTGGGACCTCCCTCTTGGCTTAGAGTCGGGGATGGTTAATGCTATAACTTCTATTAACATTCATAACCTCTATGGCAATTGTATCTTATGGAATGGTAGTCATCCAACTTTTGATCTATTTATAATGGAATTTTATAAGCATGGAAATATAGAGCCTTGGAGCAACTTTATATGGCATAAACGACACTCTATGTTACTCTATCTTTACTTGGTTAGCATTGCATCAGGGCTTAAAAATTGCAGATATTATTCTTAAGAAGAACATTGTTATTCATGCCATTTGTCCTCATTGCAATATTGGAGAAGAAAGTATTAATTCTCTATTCTTTGAATGCGAGTTTCATTTTGTATTCTTAATAAAGTTCTCCTCTTTCTTAGATGTTTTCTATTTAGACCTAACATTGCTATAGCTTTATATTTCGTCAATGATTTCTTCTCTTCTAATTAGGCTCTTAAGAATGGCTCCTTTTTTCCTTTAAGCTATATAATTTACCATATCTAGAAAGAAAGAAATAATCATCGTTATGGGAATGATTCAAAAAGTTTGCTTATTTGTTTGTTTTGAGATTTCACATGCCATTAGAATGAAATGCAGCAAATGGAAGGATGTATATTCTGTATTTAGCAAACTTCAATATTCTTGAGCCTGGTTTGATCTCTTGGTTAATCTACGATATATATGGTTTTTACTCTATATGATTAATTATTGGCTTTATTTTTATATTTGATAGCCTTTTTGGGTTCTTATCATCAGACTTTATCTTAATAGGACATAGTGGAGGACAATGATTCATATAGCTGACCTCACGTGGTGGGATAAAGGCTTGATGTTGTTATCGTATTATTAGACCTTATCTTATTGGCTAGTGTTGGGGTCATTATTCTTGCTCCAATAGTTTGTTTTCATTATTAAATGATTTTATTACCCCTTCTCTATTGCATTTTGAGTTAACTTAATTTTTTTATCTCCTTACTAACTTTTTGGTTAAAGGCTATGATGATTGGTTAATCCTGGCTGATGTCTCTCAATCCCTAGATGGTCTTCGAGCAGTTGGGACTGGGATGGATATCAATCTCTTGTCTGAGCCCAATGGTTTGAGATTCTTCTCAAAGTCATTTTTTCTTCAAACTTTTTTGCAGGTCATATCAGGCATGTTGATATCGTTATTATTACTTATGTCCTGGTGACCCTGGAGCCTTTAATGATTATATTCTGCAACTTTTTTTGCAAGTAGTCTGAAACTGATTATTTTGTGGCTATGATCTGAATATTATTTTTGCTTTCTTTTGCAGGTTTAAGCCTCTCTATTTTGGTTGATATCAATAGTTATATTAAATCATAAGATTTCGTTCAGGATGTTGCTGCTGCTATTTCACTCATGCTTTTGCTCAATCTGATTGCTTTACGTCCGGCTAACTATGGATATGCTTTTCATCATCTGGCTTGGTTGTTGTCACGACTTGTTATTCCTGGGTCTAGTAGATTAATTTCCTGTGATTAGCCATGTTACATCACCTAATATTTTGTATATGCTAGTCCTTGGTTGTATGTTTGCTCCTTATTACTTGTAATTTTCAGCTCTATGTGTTGTTTTATCTAATTTACTTTTTAGCGCCTGAGTCCTTCTATATATGTCTTTATCTTTCAAAGTTGTATCGAACTATTTCTTATGTTGATAGAGTCAATTTGGAAGTGTCCTTTTGGAGTTTAAAAATATTTTCTTTATTAATAATGAGAGACAATATTTTTGCTAATGTTTATATTATTGAATGTTGATGTATTATTTTGAAGAATTGATTATTTATGCCAATGTTTAAGATATTGACTTAATTTTTGTAATGTATCACTACAATGAGTTTGATATGCATTTGTGATTTTTGTAAGGGATAAGTATTTATGATTTGAGATTGATATTGACAATCTTTTGATTAATTTTTAGCTTCAACTTTTAATTTGGAGTTATGATGTTAATGACAGAAATATAGTTGAAAGAGCATACTCAATAAAATAAAGAGGCTTTATTTGATAAAAAATCACAATTCCTCTGAACAATGAAGACAATGTTGCACTGAATTTTAATGTGAAATGATTTGAAAAATATTTAAGAGATATATAGTACAACATGAAAAAAGATGTATTTTGTCTCTATTGCTATCTTTTTAAGCTTCAAGAACCAATTATGACAAGTTAAGTTGTTCAAGAGTCATTGTTGTCAAATGATTTAAAAATTATAACATAAAAGAAGAACTTCTAGCATATAAAGTATATAAAAGATATGACGACTTATTAAAGCCATAAGATTAGAATGTTATTTATGTGGTTAAGGATTAAAGGAGCAAAAAAGAATAGAGAATGTTGATTGTAGCTATTGATTGTATTTGGTTTTGTTTACCTTAAGAATTGTTATTTCATGGTCATGATGAGCCATTTGAATCATATAAAAAGAAATGTTTTGGAGCTATTTCATTTCCTTACTAATCATAATAAATATATTAAGAAAGTAATATTTCTAAATACTAGTATAAAATTGATATTTACTTCACCAATTGTTTAGAAGAAAATTTGTTATGTTGTAGCTGTTGAGACTTATGTTTCCATCACAAATGTTATTGATTATTCTTACTTTGTCATTCTAGTATATGATTCATTATGATGTATTAATGAATGAATTGATCATGATAGTGAGATATACTGATAAAAAAATAGGTAGATTATAGAAAGATTCAATGGTATTAAATATATTTTTTCAATTAGTACAATTGCACTTAAGGTAGCTCTTGAAACCATACTAACCAAACATTCATTGAGCTTAGATAGGATAAATTATCAATACTATAAATGAGCATTCAATATGCGAGGGAAGTTTCATAGTTTGAAGGCACTTATTCTTAATGATAATTTTCAAGCAGTTAATATCCATTATTTACTCATAAACTCCAATTGCATTTGATAGGTGCTTAAGAAAACTATTAGCAAGTGAACTTTCTTTTTGAGATCACTTCTAAAATTATCATTTTTTTTTGAGTTTCATGAAAAAACTACTTTTGTATCTTAAAATTAGAGAGTTAATTAATAAACGATATTTTTATTAAGAAATTAATTTGTAATTAGTTAGTGACACCCGCTGGGTTCACATTTTCATGATAATATAGAAAATTAGTTATGGTAAAAGGAACAAACAAAAAATAAATTCAAAAAAAGAATTTTGACGGAGTTAAAAAAATTACCCAATATATTAAACTTTCTTCAAACCTCCATACTTCAAAGTGAAAGAAAATTGCTTGGTCCTAAGTGTTATTCAACTTGCTCTAAAACCAAAATTTTATGTGATGGTGGGATCTTCTGGTAATTTGTTAGGGGATATTTAAAATACTATAGAGTGTCGATCTAGTGTATATTGGTTCAATTGGTAGAACATAGGTTGGTTAACTTGGCCTTGGACTCAATCTAGGTCTAGTATGTCCAAAAATTACTAATTGTGGTAAAACAATTTC
>JAJBZI010005940.1:0-10525 GCA_021234465.1 Dendrobium hybrid cultivar
TAGATAGAAATGAACTTAATTTTCATACTTGTATTACAGGTTACAAGGATCTTTTATAATCAGAATTAGAACCGCTTACAGCTACAATTCAGTTCTAAATAACTACAATTAAGTTACAAGGTTAATATTAAAATGCAGAACTGAATTTCGGTTATGTGGCGGGAAGTGATCATTTGAACATCTAAGTAGCACATTAAACAGTAACTATATATAACTGTTTAATGGTAAATTCTGGCAGCCTTGTCACCTCCCGGCAAAGTGATGCTGAGATCCATCAGCGTCAGTTTGTGACGAATAGGAAGAAATAGTTTGGTTTGTAAAGGCTTTGTAATTATGTCAGCAACTTGATCCGTAGTATGTATATGTTGAAGAGCCACAGACTGATTTTTGATACATTCACGGATGAAATGATAATCAATTTCGATATGCTTCGTTCGAGCTCGAAAGATCGGATTGTTAGCAAGTGCTATAGCAGAGGTATTGTCACAAAATAATGGTGTAGGAGTAGGAAGAGAAATGTCAAACTCAAAAAGCAGTCGGCGTAGCCATATAAGTTATGTAGTTGCAATCGCAAGAGCTCGATATTCTGCCTCAGTTGAAGATCGAGCGACTGTTTTCTGTTTCTTAACAATCCAGGAGATAAGATTGGAGCAGAGAAAAATGCAAATTCCAGTTGTAGACTTCCAATATTGTGTATCACTGGCCCAATCTGAATCTGAAAATGCAGTGAGTTGAGGATATGTTGAAGTAATCTGCATTCCTAAAGAAGCAGAGCCTTGAAGGTATCGTAATAAGCGTTTAAGAATGGCAAAGTGACGATTGAGCGGCTGATGAAGGTGCTGGCATAACAAATTGACTGTGAAGGAAATATCAGGACATGTGATTGTTAGATATTGTAAAGATCCAAATGGGCTTTGATACAGTTTTGGATTGGGATAATTAGATAGAGCATTTTCAACTAGTGGCTCTCTCTGGTAGCAATTGGAGAACTCAAGGATTTGCAATTTGTCATTCCAGCTTGTTGTAAGATAAAACGAATGTAATGTTGTTGAGATAACAATAAACCAGCAGAGAAATGAGTGAATTTTATACCAAGAAAATGATTAACCAGGCCAAGATCTTTAAGTTGAAAATGAGCATGTAATTCAGTAATCAAATGTTCAATTAGCTTTGAATCATTGCCCGTTAATAGTATATCATCAACATATACTAAAAGAAATAATTTGGCTGAATTCTGGTGATAATAGAAGAATGAAGGATCTGCTGAGCTGGATTTAAAACCGAAAGCCAGTAAATGTGTAGAAAGAGTGGCAAACCATTGACGCAGAGCTTGCTTGAGTCCGTAGATGGATTTCTTGAGTAAACAAACATAATCTGAATATTGACGATCTTGAAAACCTTTTGGTTGAGTCATGTAGACCGCTTCATGAAGATCACCATGTAAAAATGCGTTAGATACATCAAGTTTGCGAATTTGTCAATGCGACGAAACTGCAACAAACAGGAGAATTCAGACAGTGGCCATTTTTGCGATTGGACTGAAAGTTTCATTATAGTCTAATCCATGTTGTTGTTTGAAACCTTGTGCAACCAAACGTGCTTTGTGTCTAGCTATTGAACCATCGGAATGAAATTTGGTTTTATATATCCATTTGCATCCAAGTAAATTCTGTTGAGCTGAAGGTGGCACTAAGATCCAAGTGCCCTATGCTTGTAGCGCATCAAATTCGCGAGACATTGCATCACGCCAGACAGAATGTTTCTGAGCTTCAGCGAAAGTAGTGGGATTAGATGGCAGTACTGTATGTGTTAAATTTAGAATTTAGCGAGGTTTAATGGAGCCAGTTTGAAGTCTAGTAACCATGGGATGAGTTTTAGGTGGTGGAAGTTGTACAGGAGATGATATTGAAGAAGAATTTTGTGTAATAGGAGATAAAGAAGATTCAGAAGCCGTAGGAGATGAAGAAGGAGTTGATGGTATGGAAGCAGTAGAGACAGGAGAAGGAACAAAAGAAGAAGGAAGCGAGATAGACAGAACAAATGTGAAAGGATATTGAGAAGATGAGTCGTGAGATTGGGATGACAAGTTAAGATGTTGGAAAGGAAATATGTGTTCAAAAAATTGAACATGCCGAGAGATATGAACTTGCTGTGTTTGAAGATTCAAACATTTGTAACCTTTTGAAGATGTGGCATATCCTATAAAAGCACATGGTGTAGACTTGGGAGAAAGTTTATGTAATTGTTGATTTGGCAACCAAGGATAACAAAGGCATCCAAATACTTTGAGATGAGAAAGAGAAGGAGTAGTTTTGTAAAGTCTTTGATATGGGGAGATACGTGAGAGAGATGTAGAAGGTAGACGATTTATTAAGTAGATGACAGTGAATAGAGTATCAACCCAAAAACGAGGTGGAACATGTGCTTCAAGCATAAGTGTTCTTAATGTTTCCACAATATGCATGTGTTTGTGCTCGGCAACGCCGTTCTGCTCAGGCGTATATGGACAGGAAAGCTGGTGTTGGATACATGTTTGCTGAAACAGTTTATTGAATTGGTAGTTAACATATTCCCAACCATTATCCGATCGGAAAATTTTAATATGCTTGTTAAATATATTTTCAACAGCAGCTTTAAACATAAGAAATTTGGAGAAAACTTCAGATTTAGATTTCATTGGATACACCCACGAAAACCATGAATAATCATCTACAAACAGGACATAGTATTTATATCCTTGAACAGACAGATAAGGTGACAGACCCCAAACATCAGAATGAATGAGTTCTAATGTTGTTTTAGTACAAATAGAAGAACTGGAAAAAGACAATTTGTGGCTTTTGGCTTATGCACAGGAAGTACAATGAAGCTTAGAGGCTGTTGAAGGATGTCCCATGCAACTGTGCTAGAGCTTGCTGATTGTAGCTGGAACATTTTGAGAAGCACATTGGGTGATAAACGCAGGAATGGATGCTTTAGTGCGGTATAACCCGTGAAGGAGAGGTCCTTGAACCAGAGTGTTGTGTGTCGTCGAATAGTTAATGATAAAACCAGATTTGTTAAACTCAATAGAACATGAATTATCAGTTAACAATTTATCAACTGATAACAAATTATGAGATAAATAAGGGACATGAAGCAGAGATTTGAGAAGAAGATTACGAGAGGGAGTTGGAAGAATGCCTTGACCAGAATGAGCAATTGGAAGTAATTCTCCATTGCCAACTTGCACTTGTTGATGACCAGCATATTGTTGTGGTTGATGAAGTAATTGAAGATTTGGAGTGAGATGTGAAGTTGCACCCGTATCCAGGACCCAGTCATTCTGATCAGCGGCTGAATTTGCAAGAAGTGCTGTATTTGTCACAGGTTGATATTGAAGATTCGTTCAGTGCCAGCAAGTTGTCGCAGAATGACCCATTTTGTGACAAATTGGGCACTCAATTGATGATTTATTGAGTGGTCTGTTATTATTAACAGAATTCTGCTGTTGTGTTTGAGTAAAATAATGAGAACGTCCTCGAAATCATGCTCTACCTCTTCCTCTTGAGACATTAAAGGCGAACTGTGGATCAGTTGTGGAATTATTAGTATTTTCCTTTGCAGTTTCTGTTGCTAGATTAAGTTCTTCACTGCATAGGAGAGCAAAGAAATCATCAAGATGTAGTGGCTGAAGATTAGTTCTGATCGCGGTCCTAAACGCTTGATATTGATGCGGTAATCCATTTCAAGTGTATAAAATTATATTTTCAGGATCAATCACAACTCCAGTAGCCGAAATTGCATCACACTTAGCCTTTATTTCTGACAAATACTGCAGCATTGATCTATCTTTCATTTGAACGTGATGAAGTTCATTTTTGAATTGTAGTATACGCGATCTGTTTGTAGATTGTAGGCGTCGTTCAAGTATTCCATATATCTGCACAGGTTTTCAAATTTATCACATATGGAAGTAAATTATGAGAAAAGATTGAGAACAATGCTGCTGCTAAATTCTGATCAACAAGTTTCCAATTCAGAAATTCAGGGTTTGGAACTTGATTTCCATTTTCAACAATCATGACTGGAGATGGTTGTTGTATGGAGCCATCTAAATACCCTTCAAAACCATTTGCTGTAAATAGTTTAAGGACTTGCGCCTTCCAAATAGAATAATTATCCACATTTAATGTGATATTAATTATTCCTTTAATGTTAAGCATAAGGAAATTCAATTGAGACGGAACGGAAAATGAACTGGCATTTGTCGAGGAGGTAGAAGACGAAGCAACAGAGTTGTTAGACTGAGATGGATGACTCATGGTTCAATTTGAAATCGGAACCTGCTCTGATACCAAGTGAAGATCAAATCGTTGAATTGATCTTACAGTAAACAAGACAAAGAAGACGATGAACAGTTTTCATACTTGTATTATAGGTTACAAGGATCTTTTATAATCAGAATTAGAACCGCTTACAACTACAATTCGGTTCTAAATAACTACAATTAAGTTACAAGGTTAATATTAAAACGCAGAATTGAATTTCGGTTATGTGGCCGGAAGTGATCATTTGAACATCTAAGCAGCACATTAAACAGTAACTATATATAACTGTTTAATGGTTGATTCTGGCAGCCTTGTCAAAAATCTTTGAAGAATATGCCAACGTATGCTTCAGGGAATTTGGCGATTGGGTTTCTCACCGACCATTTAATTTCTAAGCCCAATATCATTGTCATGGCTGGCCCTGACTTGGGAGTTTTTGCACCTGGAAGGTCTTTTTGTCCATTTGGAGTTGGTAAGCACATGTTCTGCTTATGGCTGGCCATGACTTGATAAGTGATTTAGCATATGTTCTGCAGCAGCTCTTCTCACACATTTTTACCCACTTTTTCTGCTCTATGCGGAGACACTTTTTGTAGAATTAAATCAGAGCCTTTTTTGTGTAACCGTTTTCCATCTAACCGTTCACTTGCCTTCTTCTTACTTCTGCTTATATATGTGCTCGCTCTAAACAAAAACAAAGGTACAGGAACATGTGAAGTTTTGATCGCTGCTATGGACTTTTTTACAACTCTCTGCTATCAACTTTGTTACAGCCAACGGGTTTTATGGATATCTAGATGCCTCTGCACCTAAAACAGCGAAGCAGATTGTCAACTAGGCTGGAAAAATTATTCATAATCCACAATATCAGATTTAGATGCTTGTGAATCAGAACTTAGCAGTAGCTCTATATTTTTGTCATTGCTCCAATTCTTCTACCATATGTCCTAAATTTTGATTTCTATATAGAAATTTGGCAACCATCGAGAGGAGACTTCAATCTACTAATCGGTCTTGATTACTTTAACTCAAGAATGAATTGCATCATATGGTTATAAAGGATAAAACTATGTTGCAGTACTTTTCAGAAATTAAGAGCAAATATGATGCAATAGCTGCTTAAGGTTCCCATTAGATACCAAAAATGTTATTCTATATACGCTTAATTGTTTATCTCCCCAATAACAATCATTTAAGACAACAATTCGCACCAATCTTGAACCCATCAATTTGAATGATTTTTATGCTTTATTATGTAGTGAAGAACTTATTCTTACGGTTGAATCAACTTGTGAAGACTCTATAAACATGTCTTTTGATTCGCAATTTGCTCTCACTGCTTCACATGTACAAGGTCACCCTTGTTTTTTTCCCCGAATTACACTCATGGCTGCTCTAGATTTGCCTCGCCACCAACAGGCCATGGACAAACTTCTAGTTATCACAGTGTACGAACAAATCAGCCATATATGGAATGGTAATTTGCGGCAAACCTGGTCACTCCGGTTTCAAATGCTGGCATATAATAAATCTTTAGTATCAAGCCAAATCCCATGCATTGCTCGCTAGCAATACTTAAGAGCCAATAGACTGGATATTAGACTCTAAGGGGCTACCTCACATCTCATTCCTGAAATTAATCTCTTGCAATATCCACAAACTTATGCCGACTCATAGTAGGTCCAAATCGGCAATGGAGGCATGCTTCCAATAGTACATTTTGACCAATATCTTCTTCTATCCCCACATTGTAAGCTTCTTCTACAATCTTTGTTCCATGTTCCTCACTTTTCTCATAATCTTGTTTCTTTTAATAAATTAGTTACTGATAATCATTGTTCGGTTGTCTTTGATAAATTTAGTTTTTCTATCAAAGATTCAATGAACAATTACACTCTTCTCTAAGGTCCACCTCATCAAGGACTCTATCAAATTAAAGCTGCTCAATTTTCCTCACATCTTTCCATTGCATTGCTCACTATGCTTTGGCATCATCGCTTGGGGCATCCATCTTTGGCTACACTAGCTCATTTACATTTGGTTACCTTTACTTCTACTCATAAGTTTCACTTTGTTGCTTGTGCTCTTGCAAAGAGTCACAAACTATCTTTTTTCTTGTTCCCTTAGTTATAACAAAGAATCTTTAGAGTTGATACATACTAATGTATGGGGTCCTTCCTCAATTTTGTCAAATCAATGATATAAATATTAACTTCTTTTTGTTGATGGTTTTTTCTCGTTACAGTTGGGTTTTTCAAATAAGTTTTAAATCCAAAACAATTTTTAAATTCTTATTATTTAAAGCTATTGTTGAACATCAATTTAATAAATCTATTAAAACTATTAGGCCTGATAATAGTGGTTAATATCCAATTTTCAAACCACCCTTCAAAATAATGGAATACTTCATAAATTAACTTACATACAAACAAAATGGTATTGCTGAAAGGAAAAATTATTATATTATTGAAATTCTACGAATCTTAATGCTTGATGCCAAAATTCCTTTTCAATTTTGAGTAAATACATTACTCGCCGCCATGTACATAAGAAATCGTTTACCTATTTCTCATACACCCAATTCCTCTCCCTATCAATTACTCTACAACAAATCTCCCATCTACCATTAACTCAAAACTTTTGGTTATTTATACTATCCATGGCTACTGGCTGTTTCCAAACATAAGTTTAATTCCAAATATATTCCATGTGTTTTCTTTGGGTATGCTTCAACATCTAAAGGTTACAAATGCTACAATCTTCATCAACATAAAATAATCATTTCACGGCATGTAAAATTTTTTGAACATATTTTTTCTTTCCATACATCACAAACTTCTTCTCTAGCTCCACCACTTCAGCCTTACCATCCACTATCAACTTTAGTTCCAGCAGTATCTACCCATTCAAATACCGCCAGCAGTGCTTCTAGTTCCAGCACTTCTCACCAAATACAGCCCCAATCCTCAATACAAGTTATAAAGTCACTGAACGGAGTGTTATCTTGAGGGGGATGATAAGCAGACTTGATATGTGGTTTAGCATATGTTCTGCAGCAGCTCTTCTCACAGACTTGATAAGTGGTTTAGCATATGTTCTGCAGCAGCTCTTCTCACACCTTTTCAGTCAATTGCTCTGCTCTGTGAAGAGACACTTTTTTTAGAATTAAATCAGAACCTTTCTTGCGTAAATGTTTTCCATCTAACCGTTCACTTGCCTTCTTCTTACTGCTGCTTATATATGAACCCACTCTAAACAAAAACCAAGGTAAAGGAATATGTGAAGTTTTGATCGTTGCCATGGACTTCTTTACACCTCTCTGTCATTCTCTCTGTTATTATCTTTGTTATAGTACTGTAGAATGCAATGTTGTTGTTTCTCAGGAGTAACTAATTGCACAACTGGTGATTCCACAACTGAGCCATACATTGCTCGCACATGATCAAGTTGTTAAGCTATATAGGAACACCTATCAGGTGATTCTTTTCATCATCTAACCAGATCCCTTAATTCAGGTTTCTCTGGAAGGCTCTAGGAATTTCATTAGTCTAAGAAGAGTAATTGGGTAAGGATTCAACAAATTGTAAATAATTTCTATAGCTAATTGAAGTTCCAAGTATCACTGATAATACAAAAGCAGCTTGTGCTATCTATTTAAAAAAAGTCAACAAATACTAAATCACCATTCCACTAGCCGCTGATCCATATCAAAAGATCAAAAGAGCTCATCAAGGAAAGCGTAACATGATAAACTAAGAAAATAATGATACTAGGTAATTTGCCGGTTAATGAAAAAGGTTGCATCAGATTGAATGTTTACTCTCTATGGTACCATCCACACTCAAACTCTTTAACTGGCATGGATGCTGCACAAAGAGTACGGGACTTTATTATTGGGTGGTGAATTCTTAAAAAAATTGATATCTTCATCATTGAAAAAGATTTGAAAAAACTTGATCATCGCTACTAAAAAATACTGTATGTACTTAGCTAATATGTCCATCAGCATGTTAGTTGTACACAATTGAGAAAAACAAACACAACCTTAAAAAAAAAGGTGAAACAAACTCTATTTTCAAGCTTAGGATACTAAACCCTTGGTGTTCACAGACTACCCAGAGATTACGAAGAAAAATGCTAGTGCGAGGCAATCCTTTTTCACCCAACAACAATTGGAACTAGTTAAGGGGTCATTTGACTTCATCAGCCTGAATCACTACACTTCATCATTTGTTAGTGACAATCCTCACAATTCTCAAGTGGATCTGCGGGATTTCCTAGGGTAAATGTTTGCCAAAATCAGGACTTTGGTTCTAGTCATTCATTTGGGTTTGATTTATCTGCCTGATATAAAATACATCCTGACAAAACAACACCTTTTGTTTCAGTTTTTACGAATGAAACAGTAAGGTAGTTGTAAACTTTCGTGTTGGAGTTTGGCTTCTGATGCTATAAATGGATGAACTTGTTTATTTCAATCCAGGGCCTTCAAACTCAAATGCTCAATGATGCCCTGGGCCTTCAATATATGCTAGAATACTTCAAAGAGAGAAACGCCAATCCTCCAGTTTACATATAGGATAACGGTTGGTGATTGATGACTACTTATCAACAGTACTTTCTTTTCTTCTTTGTATAAATATTATTTATATTCTATTATTTTTTACAATAAACCTTCAAAGCTATAACATAACTTAATATACATCAAAATATCTAGAAAATCTGATTCAAGATAAGTTGATTAGGTTTAAGCTATATCAAGCCAGTTCAATCCAGCTTAACTTAATTTTCTTGGAATGATACTTGCTAGTCTACAAGAAAACTCACCTCAAGCAGACGACCATAACCTAAAGCTTCTTAGTTGGCCTTAGAAACTACTATCTATGAAGTCAATTCAAGCAACTATTCAAGAAGGGACGACTTCCTAAGAAAAACAATTAATCGGTTATCGGCTATCAATATATACTAGCTAATAACTTCTTTAAGGTTCTACGGATGACTTTATCAAGTCGAACCTTTTGACTAATTTATACGATTAATATTTTTTCTCTTCTTTTCTGTAAAGTCATATATTCAGTTAATTTTGTAATGCTTAAGTCCCAAACCTAATCTATAAATAAGGGGTCGAGAGGTGAGCTTATTTTATGCAATTTTATGAACCTAAGATCATTTTATTGAAATATCAAACCTTCATAGTATAGCATTCTTCATTCCATCTCTATTCTTTATTTTTTTTTTACATAGTATTCTCAGTATATTTAATTACGATTCATAGTCATTTTTGGATTCAACCAATCGTACTTCTCTACACAACTTACTAAATACACTAGCCAACGCCAAACCATGTACATAAAACTTCATATTCCAATAGAAAATATGCTTATGAAGTTGCCAGCAGTAAATTCAATAAAATTTGCAATCATAGTATCATATAATTGAAAAGACTTCCAATGCTTAAAATAAGTTGAAGAAACAGGCAAAATACTAAGCTAACATGTGAGAAAGGATCTTCTTAAGCAAAGGTAGATGGGATGTTTTCTCTCCAATTCTTAGATAGCTTATGATGTTGTCACTAACAAAGTAAAGAAAATAAAACAAAAAAGTTTAACACTGTTGTTGCCAAGTTAGAAGTCCTAGATGAGAAAAATGAAGGGTTGAATTAGGTAGTCAACAGCTAGCGTAAAATTTATCAAATAATTATAATATGAATCATTTAATAAATTGTGTTAATGTTAGGGCATTCATTGGACGACACATTGTATAGCTTGAATACAATGAAAAGGGTGGAAGGGCCGCTACAATGGCGCTCAAGTATAGTGTTAATTAAGTAAGAGTTCCCACATCACAGATAAATGTGGGCAAAGAAGCTAATTCATAAAACTAGGATTATAATAGGAATATGTAATATAGATTCTCTTATAGACAAATTAATAAAATTAATAGATATTATGATTCATATGACGATGAATATTCTATGTATTCAGAAAACTAAATGGGTTGAAGAAAAGACTAAGAAGATTGATAGTTTAGGGTTTAAGTTATAATTTTCAGGTAGGAGTCATACTAGAAATGAGGTAGGTGTGATTATAGATAAAAGTTTGAAAGATAATATTGTAGAAATTACTAGAATTGGAGATAAAATTATATCTTTGAAGATTGTTATTGATAGTAAGATTATTAATATCGTAAGTGCTTAAGCTCCTCAAGTAGATTTG
>JAJBZI010005986.1:0-15240 GCA_021234465.1 Dendrobium hybrid cultivar
GACTTTTGATTAATTTCATGTGTCACGAGTTTACAAAATAAAATTTCTCAATCCAATGGTTAAGTTGGCCATAAAGTCGATGGGCAGGGTCTTCTAAATCTATTGGGTTGAGATAGAGCAAAAATTGCAGAGAGACGCTGACAGCTATAGACACTTCAAAGTCGAGGAGGTGAGGAAGATGCAGATCCACCTGACCTCTTCTTCATCCTCGAGAAGACAAGTCATGCCTTTCTGGAAGAGTTAGCAAATTTATTGATGTTGTAGACTCACGTACCACAGAGCGAAGGTCGGGAGAGAGAGAGACCTACCGCAGTGTCGCCAGCTGCCGTGAAGCCATGAATGTGAAGCGTGGGCGTTCGAACGAGAAAGAAGAAGTCGTTTGGCACGCTCCAACGTTCCGCCTTCAGGCTCCAATCCGACTCCATGTTGCGCGTGTGAAAGCAGACATTTCAGGATGCGAAAAAAAAAAAAATCTAAGTTCTTAAATTTTGTATTAGGCAGTAATTAATGAGATATAAATAATATTAATTAAATAATAAATACACATTCAGTGCGGGCACATGCCCCCAGGGCCCTCTTGGTAAATCCACCCTTGCCTAGAAAGTACAAATTGTGCCTCATACAAGTCTTTCAACATGGTACAAATATAGGATAATTTTCCTAATGATGCACCACAGGATGTCTTTGTGAGGTAAAAAACAATAACTACATGATCTTTTTCCTATAACTTATGGATGTAACCAACGGAAGTAGATGTTCCATTGGTGAATTTTAACATAATGCCATACAACGTAACTGTTATTAACCAAGAATGTGAGCTGCTAAGACCATCATGACAAAGTTTGATTGCTTTGGTCAACCTTCTAGATCGAAATCATGTGGAAAACTTGAAAAGAACATATGATATAAGCAATAAAATAGCATTGTGTCCATTCTAGGAAAAACTAAAGTCCTCCAAACCTCAAGAAAAAAAAAAAAAATCATCTTATAGAAAGGATAGTCGCTACTCACCAAATTTAGTGATCAAAATAACTCAAAAGCCCACAAGATTTCTAAATTTATCTTTCAATATTTGTTTGTGTTTCCCATTTCTTCTCAAGATCATGGAACTCCTGCGAAAATTGTTCATCATATAAAAAAAGCTAGGGAGTATAGAACACAACTCTCTAAGAGAAGAAAAGGAATAGATTAATGATAATAAAAATGAAGGAGCTAAAAATAACCTAATACTTAGGAAAAGAAAATCCTTAAGTGCATTCTTCTGACTCTAAATCATTATGAATAACTAATTTGGATTCAACAAACCCCTCTAATGTCATCATTCAAATTTATCTTCCCCAACTACCACCAAACTTTATATTAATTTTTAATTGTAAAGCAATTGATATCTATGAACCTGGTAAACATGGAGTTTATTAAGAAAAAAAATCAACTAAATTAAAATTTTCCAAAAACATGAGCTGGCCTATTCACTTTCTTTAGCAACATGCAGTGCAAAATTTTATTTATCAACAACAATAAGTCAATCAAAAAAAAGGGGTGATGGACAACATTTATTACAGTCAGTTAAATGTGTAGCAACTACTTGTTTAACTTGATTAGCTAAAATAATCATCAATAAAGAGTGAAAATTAATCTCTTACACGTCATCCATATTGTATTATAACATAACTAAATGTATACAACTACAATATTTTGATTACACTTATCACAAAGGAATTGATATCATAAAAATACAAAACACCTATGAGAGTTCCAGACACCGCAAACTTGAGCTTCAACTTTATGATTAAACGAGTGCAAGCTCAAACTTAATTCAACATTCAAGCTGGCTCATTTTCTGATTAAATAGAGAAAATGCATGTGAATCCAAGGAGTTCAGCAATGGAAAGAATGGTAAGAGAATCTAATAAATGAGAATTTAGAGTAAGAGCAAAGGGGAGCTAGGACATGTAGAATTTTTTTTAACTTTGCAAATAAAATATTTTCTAATATGCTTATGCATAATCCATACGAACCTGGTAAACATGGAGTTTATTAAGGATTTTTTTTAACAATGAGGCTCATGAGTCGACAAGTTGAGCAAGGGCCACCTGAAGGTTGGCCTGTTTAATCATACAGACTGCTTATGAACAATTTATTGAGCCTAGATTGAGCCAGATAGAATCAATTACACCCCTCTAGGCATATACATGCTAGTACACATGTATACAACCAAGCAGCCGCAAAACACACAAACATCTTTGATAAACAACGCATAAGTCGGGACCAAGTCTTCTCATTCATAAAACGGAAAGTCTCGGCTTTCTAACGCCTACTGAAGGATGCTCTCAGTTTTAAACATGAACAAAGCGTCCGATCTCTGCAGATTCAAGAGCCACAAAAGATGCATGGACCCTTAATCATGCAAGAAAAAAAGGAAAGCCAGATGCACGTCATGAAAAACGTCAATATGGGTTTCTTCCTCGGGAAAATATCAAATTTGCAAGATTGCCTCAAAAAACAGGCCATGAAACAAGTCCGAGTCAACGCCACCTTCTCATTCCATCCTAAGCCTCAATCAGTCGGAATCTCCCTATACAAAACTCTCGCTTCCCAAACGAAATATCCACCTATATGAAGGAAAGGAAAACAGGTATTCTGCTACTCAATCAACCTTAACTTCGTTATTAGTTAACAGGTTGATAACGACATAAATAAGGTTCTGTCAATTGTGCCGGAGATCGAGAATAACAACTCATCGGAAAAAAGATCGTGAAAAATAAAAGCATAAATTTAGGGTTTAAGGGTGCAAGGGAGAAAAAAATGATTGAGTGTCTACCAGAAGACAGCTATAGATTGAGTCTTGAGGGAATTCGTCGCGCGAAGCAGCGGGCTGATCTCGCAGAGACAGCAAGAGCAAGCGGGCAAGCTAGCGACCGAGCGAGGGAGACGAGAGAGAAAGGAAATGGGAAAAATGGTAGGAAAAAAAAAAGGAAATGAAAACGTAGTGTTTTCTTTCTGGCTTGCATGGGCTTATTATATGCATGTAAAAAAGCCATCCAAATAATTATATTGCTTTAACATAATTAGATTTTTGTTTTAAGAACTTCATTTATCAGTGCCTGTCAATGTAATGATGAAATTTGATTTGTTGTAATAGAAGTAATATCAGTATGTCTCCAAGAAAAATAGGATATTTTCTTTTAAATTATTTTTCAACAATTTATCAATTAGTCAAAAGTCTATTTCTATGATTGCCAACAATTCAAAATCTAGAAACAACTTATTTAATTATAAAAGTTTTAAGTCAAAGTATTTGATTAAAGCTATCTGATTTGATTATACATTTTTATTTATCTTAGTGATGCAAAATATCAAAATATAATGGATAAGCATCTTCTCTCTATATTATATGTTATTTGTCAAATAAAAAATTTTAAAAATTTTCAATGCAAAATAATTCAATAGTTGAATTCAAAGGAAGATCCTTGGTGGAAGTACTGTGCTCGTGCGCCAATTTGTCAGTCCTAAATATTCATATTAAAATATCAAGTTTTGTATATACATAAATACTCATTTCAAAGCAACAGATTATCCTAACCATATTAAAATCTCAAGTTTTTTATTTATAAATATTCATTTAAAACTACAAATCCTCCTAGCCATCACTCACATGGTCGCACCTGATGGAAGATTGGGAGAATATATAGCTATCTTTGCATCAACTGTATTGAAGACAACTGTCAATTATGCTAAATGGTTGGGTGAAAGGAGATTAGGAAATGAGGGGTTGCCATCTGCAATATTTGCCGGTGCAATTTATCTTATAAAAATATCATAATTTCATATAAAGGCTTGTATAAATTAACTTTTTCAATATAGATGCAAGTTTGATTTATGAGATGACCCTTAAAGCATATTTTAAAATGATCCTAATATTCAGATAATTATACAAAAAAGATTGTCGAACGATAGTAGTATAATTCCCATAAATTTTTATTGGAACATATTTAACATAAGCTATTCAAAGTTTTTTTTTCTAGAATTATCTTACATCAATTCTGTACATTCGTGATCACTTTCTCAGGTATTTCAATAGATAGTGACAGAGTCATGATGAGGGTTTTCCCTCTCAGGAGTAGATCCCTCAAAGGACTCTCTCAAGACCATCAAAACAGGCTTTAGGAGAACGACGAGTGTCAATCACCACATCTTCATAGGAGCTTGCCCTATGTTTGGTGACCAGGAAGATCCTCATCAACCAAATAGAATGCCACTCATCTAAATCAGACCCTCCTCCTCCAAGCCCGCCAAACTCAACTACAAGAAAACATCTATCTTAGAGACTTTGAATTATAATCAATTATCGCTACCTGACTCTAGACTCTTCACCGATAATTGACTTCACCCTTCTACAGCCAACCAAGAGGTGAAGCATGGCCTATATTAGTTTGTATCATTGTAGGGGTTTTTTAGCCTGTATTTGAACTTCTCTTTATAGCCATTTGTGTTGCCTGTAAGACTCTATAAATAAAAGGTGATGAGAAACAACTTAAGACCTCTTTTATACATTTAGCTCTTATTTGGATCTTTAAGGTCTCTTTAGTCGCACTTCTTTAAGGTCTCTCTACTCTTGATTCTCACTAATAAATTCTCATCTCGCTACGTGGATCTGTTAGTAAAGTCAAGTATCATCCACCGAATAAATTTGAATTCAACATTGCTGTCATGAGTGTGGATAAATGCCAACAATCAAAAGACATAATTTACCTAAAGATCGAACCTAGCAGGAACCCTCTGTGCATAGAGAACATCGAATACACCATTCATTATAAACTACAAGAAATGGAGGATATTGATGAAGATAAATCAATACGCCTTAGCAGCCTCCCAAGGCAAGCACGAGCTAAAAGTGTGCTCGAAGGATTTTTTGATTTAGAAGCATATCAAAGACGTTCAAAAAGAGCACTTACCTCTACACCCATCCCTCATTACACTTGCACCAAGATGAGTGATGAAAACTATAGTCTGCCACTAGACAAGCTACGAAAGAAGAACCATAGCTGGACGGTGCCTTTTCCATGGAAATCGCCAAGGTCTTATCGCTTACCAAGTTCAAGTTGCCATAATTGAAGTCATGCCAAAGAAAAATTGATCCCACAAACCATGTGGCGACCTTTGAGTCAATTACCACCTTGCTGGATATAAATGTTTCTTTTAAGTGTCATCTTTTCTTCAAGACACTTTAGGAGTCAGCATTCAGGTGATTCACTCACCTATTCTTGGGAGTAATCACCTACTTTACTAAATTCAAGAGAATATTTGTCACACAATTTGATAGTGCCCAGAGACCCAAAAAGGCTCACACACTTTATTGAAGATGAAGCAAGAGCCTTGAGAGTCATTAAGGAGCTTCATAGTAAGTTTGATTGGTAAATGTTGGATGTGAGAACTTGAAGCCAATAGTCGCTCATACTGTCTTGAATTAAGGACTAAGTGAAAGTCTTTTTAGATATGCAATCAACTTATAACAACTGAAGGCACTTGCCAAACTATTGGAGCTAGCCAACAATCATTTCAACTTTGACAAGTACAACTGGGTGGTTAAACCCTCCTCATCCTCTCACTATCAATAAACTGCCTCGAGGGCAGATCCTTTCCTAGAAAGAGAGAGAAAATATGTCCCACATATAGGAGGGACTAAAGAACAAATTCAACGCATGATGGCCAACATTATGAGAAACAAATGGAGCCTATGCAGATGAAACCCTTAAGAATAACAAGGTTTTAATAGCCTAAATTTTTATGTGATTAAAAATTATTAATTACCTGTTAAAGCTCCATATGAAATTCTTGCATGCATTAAGATTTTGTTGTGAGCATAGCGACCATAGGGAGTGGCATTGCGGCCTTATCTTCTCTATTTTTTATAGTGATATTAGAGTGTTGTTGTGCTTATGTCTTGAGTGTTGTAATGCTAACATAATCAAAATATTTTCTTATATAAAAATGTTTAAATCTATTTTGATAAAACCTCACCGCCCCTATCACCATCATATTCTCTTGCATGGCTCGATGAGAGAGGAGAAGAAGAGAAGATGAAGGATAGAAAAGGAGGAGAGAGGAAAGAAAAAACCAAATTTTATGCAAGTATTTTTCATTACTCCAACTATAAAAAATATTCTTATCATGGTAAATAACAATATCCTACATTTATTTTCAATGATTATAATTTATATGGTTTTTCTCTCTCCCAAATCTAATTAAAATGTATTATCTCCTAATTTAATAAGTTTCTACTATGTAACTTTTAATATGTTATAGATATTATCATCCTGAATGTATTGACATACTTATATTAAGATTTAACCACTTTGTTTGGTACATATAATTTTTTTACTTAAAATGAGTAAGTAACAATATTTATGAAACTATCAAGTTAATATAATAAATCAGAATATGAAATATATGATATGCATAAAATTGTTATTCATATAGATAACATGCATTTTGATAAGTACATTGGATTAATTTACATATAATGATGATTATATTAAATGGCATGACAATTATTATTATATGGTGAATATAATTTAACATGTGTGTGAAAATCACGAAAGACTAGCTATAAATGATTGACTTATTTAGATTAGTAAGAGACATGTTACTGTATAGGAGGATAAGCCAGTGAGCTTTATGTGTAATCCTAAATAATATGAAAATGGAGGCATAAAGAGATTGATTAATATGATATGATATACCAACAAGCAGGAAGAGATGACTTCTTATATAAAAGCCATGTGACATATGATTAAGAATGATGCGACTGATTATTGTTTATAGGACTTATATGATTGAGATTGATTTATATAAGGCTAACCTACAAGACATTATACAAGAAAAATATCACACGAGCCATATGTTCCGCCTTGCTTATATTATGATATGCATACATTATATAAGTTCATATGTATTGATAGAATAAGGTCTGATATGATAAGGGCAAAATGATATGATATGACATGAATAGGATATATGATATGACTGATATGAGCATATGATAAGACTAATATGATTAACATAAGAATACATGATACGCATGATACCTTATATTTATATACGTTATACATGAATATGATATAAATGCATTGATATCATATAGTAAGCATATAAAAATAGATATAAAACTCTTATTATTACATGATATGCATGTTGACAAATATGTCACAGCATATGATATGACATAGAAATATAAATGAGACAAATCATAAACATGCATAGATTCATGAGCTCACATGGTGCATTGTATTTAACAAAGGCGTAGGAATGAAATAACATACTTATCCCATGATTATTGGTCACTAATATCTAAGTTATATTGCATGTACTGATTTTCATTGTTCATATGAATTAATATTGTTTATAATAATTATCATATGCTCTTATTGCTATATGTTCATAATTATATGATGAATATTTACATGCATATTATTTCTATTTCCTTGCATTGAAGAATGTTGTATGTTTTGGTAACTTACTAATTTGTTGACTCATTATATATGATTTACATATTTTTGGGAAGGGATAGGGACCCATCATAGTGAGGTTGATTCAGGTCTCTGACATAAGTATTTTTACTTTGTCACATTGTTGTGGCTAGGATTGTATTTGAATAACATTATTCGGTAAATGTTATACTGGTTGTTATATATGAATTTTGTGAGAAAGATATAAGTGTGTAATTTAATGTTTATAAAATGGAATAAAATATTATTTTTTTTCCTTTACATTTATATAATTATTAGTGGCTCTAGGTGATAAGTAAGAATATAATTATTCTTTCCACTTATGTATGGGGCAGGTCTGTCATCTTGCATCCAATCTAAGTAAACTTATCAGGCGTATGCATTAAGTTGAGCTGGGTCATGATCAGGGCCACCAACACCAAGGGTAAAGGAGATTTTGCATGCTACTCACTTGGATCATAAAGAGGTCGCTCATCATCCTCAAATAGTCAAACTTATCCATCTACACATTACTGAGAGTGTTTACGGTAAAGCTCGTAGATTTCATTAAGGATAAAGAGTTCATTAGGCACATGTTGCCTATGAAAGCCACTGCCAACACCTGCAATACCTCAAGGTATTGTTTGCATAGGGATCACAACCATGATATAGAGGATTGTCACCACCTTTCGAAGCATGTTGAAAGGGCTCATCAAAGTAGGGCAATTAAAGAAGTTCTTACTCATTGATCATTGATAGTGACCAAGGAAGGCCCTAGTTGAGGGCAACCCAAATGAGCTAGTGTCTGTTCACTTGGTGCACATTACTGGTTAAGAAATATGCCAACTAAAGGAGACCCACATAGTAATGTTGTGGTCATCACAAGTTTGATTGCAAACTATTAGATTGGCAACATCTTGATAGGTATAAGAAACTTTATAAATATTATTTTTAAATTTGTTTTTGATAAGTTAAACTTGCTCATTTCTTAGCTCAACACTAATGCAGAATCGCTCTACAATTTCCCAGATGAGTATCAAGATACCAAAGGGATACACAATCTAATAGTTACCAGGGGCAAGGGCAATCACAAGTACATGATGATGGCATATTTCATCATCATCAATGCCCTGATGACATATAATGTTATATTTTTTGGGATATCCCTACTGAATACATCCAGGATCATGGTATCCACATACCACATCACGATCGAATTCCCTACTGAAGGAAGGGATATCATGTTAACAAACAACAACACCCATTTATGCGCCAGTTACTTATGAGCAGTAGGCAAGGTGGTGACTACCCTATATGAAGTCCTCCAAATGTATGCGGTGGAGTGAGGGCCACATTTAGAGATGGCATAAGTAGTTGAAGAAGTGCCCATCATGGAAGGAATGAAGGGTAGAACCCTTTGAATCAACACCTCTTTTAATGAATAATATATGAGTGAGCACATCCAAACCCTTAGGAACGATTTAAATGTCTTTGTATGGATGGTTGTAAAGATGTAAATCATCAATGAAGAAGTCACATACCATTAAATGAATGTAAATAGGGATGCCCACCCTATTAAATATAATATCATATAAACCATCACCTTACTTATTGAGCACATTTAAGAAGATGTGAAGAAGTTATTGATTGTGGACTTCATTAGAGAGGTCCAGTGCCTAAACAGGATCTCTAATGTAGTAATGGTACAACAGTTGATAAGCAAGTATATGATGTGTGTGGACTTTACGAACTTGAACTCAGTGTGTCTAAATGATGGCTAACTATTGCTAAGGATTGATATTCTGGTCAACTCGGTAGTAGGCTACTTGGCAATATTTTTTTGATCATTTCTCAAGTTATTATCGAATAAAAATGCATCGAGGCTGTACATATGCAAATACTTGTGTATGTACCTATTCACAGGTGACTAGCAGACCATGATCGTAATAAGTGGAAGGAGGATTCTCTCTACTCTCGATATAGCTTACTCAAGTTAATCAATCAGAAGTTCAAAGGAGATTTATGATGGAGCTTAGCAGATCGGGACGTGCCACAAATTCTAGGTAGTCGCCTCCCTCCCGTGAAAAGGTGACCTCAGAAGTTCCTCTCTCATCTAGGCAATTCTTTATCTATTTAAGCTAAAAATTAGGATTCTCACCCTCAACCCATGCATGAGTTACTCTCACGAAGACCTCGCTCTCACACATGATAAGAATATCACAATTAGTTGCTACTCATTGATTAGGTGATCAAATCATTCTGATATGTCTTTCCCACTAACAGTTGGACAACTCACCCCCCCCCCCCCAACCAAGATCTCAACAAGATGACCTCTGATCCTAATCCAACTTCATATAGCTCGCCTTCTCCAGTCATTGAACAGCTTAACACTTAAACCTCATTACTACAAATTGATGGAACAACTACATGTTGGTACTTAAATCCTCCCCTTTTTTTTAACGCTATAAAAAGGAGTAAAAAGATGATTCACCATTTCCCTCCCTGACAGAGGAAAGAAAGTCAATGAAATTCCAATTATCTCCACTAGGAAGAGTTCACGCATTAGAGAGAAAGAGAGAAGAAAGATAAATTTATTATATTATTACTCTATATAGCTCAAGCTCTATCATTTAGAGTCTATATTGTTCTATATTCTTACATTTATAACTTGGATAATAAAGAATTTATCTACAGTTTATGCATCCCTCAAAGTCATTATCTTTTTCATCTTATACTTGAACTTTATTACACTATTTTTAGTGGCTCTCAGCTCATATGTGAAGACAATTATAGCCAGGCATCATCCACCAAACAAAACAAAATTCAACATCCTCTCAAGTGCCAAAGGCAAAATAAATTGTCACATGCTTTCCGACCTAAATCCCTCAATAGTACAATAAATCATGATTACACCCTTCACCACAAACTATAAGCTATGGAAAAATGCCTCTTAAAATCTATGAAAGACATTCTTGCACTGCTAACCTTTCGCCTGGAGTGTTTAGCACACTCAAAAAATCATCTAACCCGGGTGCTTGCCAGTAGCTACTAATGAATTTCATGCTTCAAATTCAGTAGCCAATTCCACCCACCTCAAGGGAAAGATGAGAACTCCAATTTATCAACCAAGTGAACAAACAACAACAACAAGCCTTTATCCCATTACGTGGGGTCGATTACATGAATCATTTTCCACCATTCTGTACCATTAAGAGTTAAATTCTCATTTAAATCTTATAAATAAAGATTATTTCTAATTCGACAGCTAGGTAGACCAAAGAAATTAAATTAGGGCTAACAAACAACTTCTCTAAACTAATCTCCGAAGCAAGGGTGCCCCCTATTTTCAGGATACCCTACCGTAAAGCTTATAGAGTTAAAACTAATCATATCGACCATGTGGTGACTTTTGAGTCCATGAATTCTCTTCTTGATATTGAATTACCCTCTAGTGTTGTCTTTTCTTCACTACTTATAAGCATTTGACACTAAGGTAGTTCACTCACCTACCCAAAGGGGTCATCACTTCTTTCTTCAAATTCAAGTGATTGGTCGTCTCAGAATTTGCTAACTCCCAAAAATCTCCTAAAAGCTCACAAATCCTTTTAAATATTAGGCAAGAATCATGCAAATCATTGATAAGTTTCATACTCTGATTTCAGAAAAAAAAAAATGCTCGATGTCAAAGATCTTAAGCCTATGTTGCTCAAGCAGTCCTGACTCAAGGGTTAAGAGAAGGTCCCTTCCGGTACACGTTGGGCTTACAACAGTCACGAATGCTTGTGGAACTGTTGGAACTCGCCAACAGCCACATTAACTCAGAAGAATACAACCGGGTGTCTAAACCTGTCGCAACAGCTTTACTTAGTGATCATGTCGTAAGGAGAAACCCTCCTCTCAGGAGGACCAAAGTTAAAACTCGATCCCAAGGAAAGAGGAGCCAACTATCAGGTCTCAAATGAGACAAATGGCATCCTAATCCCTACGATGCTCCTCCACATCAAACCTTTCCAGGAGATAGAACACCACTCATACCAAGACTTGAAGAAGTGTGCAAAGTGGTTGCTCATTATCCTCAAGAGTACCAGACCTTTACTTTGCTAAGTGTATCCATGGATGAGCTCATTGATGCCATCTAGAATAAGGAATTCTTTTGGTGAGCGTTTCCATGAAGATCGATAGTAGTTGTGATCACATCAAGGTATTGAGCATTCCATAAAGACCATGGGCATTATACTAAGGAATATTGACACCTACAGAACCTATTTGAAGAACTCATTGAGAAAGCAAAGTTCAAAGAATTTACGCTCGTTGGTCCATAACAACAACCTACAAAAGTTTAACTTGAAGAAGCTTCTAAAAAGTTGAGGCTGGCATGACCCATTCACATCGCAGGGGTAGTTCCTATTGTGGTAGAAGGCGACCAAAGAAGTGCCTTTATACCCCCGAAAAAGTCAAAAATCACTGAAGTTAATGCTACTTGCTACTTACAACCAACCAAATATGCATTAGTTACATTAAACAGTAGAGATGGGGGCCAACGAGGAGCAACCCCCTCAACAAAGCTATCATCAACACCTTCCTAATCATCAATTTATCAGTTTGACAACATCTTGATAGATAAAGAGAGTTTAACAAACATAATCTCCAAAATCATCTTTAGCAAGTTGGGCTTACTCGCCTTACAACTTGCCCCTACTACATAACATTACTTTTTATAAATTTTTAAGAGAACACAGGGAAATTGATGGCATAATTTCCCTACCCGTTATCTTGGGAGAGGACAATAGCTAGACACTGCCATGATAGACTTCATCATAATTGATGTACAAGCCACTTACATCGCCACATTTTGTAGACCATTACTAAATAACTTCCTAGTCATAATATCTATTTACCACATCACCATTAAATTTTTAGTTGAAGGAAGACAAAATATCATAAAAGGATATCAAGCTCAGTAGCACACTTACTACCTACGAGCTATGAGATTAGCTGATGCCTCTAAAAAAACCCTACAACTTGATATTGAGAGAGGTCTAAGCCTTAAAAATAACTGAAGACATTGAAGAAATACCTGCAGAAAAAGACCAACCAGAAAGATCCATTAAGATTAGCACCTCTTTTAGCAAAGAGCACTGAGATGAGCTGATACAGGATCTTCACGACAACCATGAAGTATCCACATGGTTGGCCGTAGAAATGCCAGTATCAGTCAAGAAGTCGCCCACCACTGATTGAACTAGCAAAAGGGTGCTCCCCCTATCAAAAAGAAGATTAGAAAGACCGCCACTTTACTTGCCAAGCCTATTGAGAATAAGTAGAGAAACAACTAATAACGCACTTCAACATGAAAGTTCAATATCCATATTGGACCTCCAATGTGATAATGATTTAGAAATCCATAAGAAAGTGGAGAATATACATAAAATTCATTAATCTAAACTTAACATGTCCTAAGAATGACTATACGATCCTTAGGATTGACGCCTTATTTGACTCTAGGATGGAATACACCGTCATGAGTTTTCAAGATGCCATATTAGGCTACGATCAGATTAAGATACATCCCGACAACTGCAAAAACACTACATTAATCATCATCGAAGGCATGTACTACTATAAGGCTAGATTAGTGAAATATTGAGGTTTATGTGGACAACCTCCTCGTTAAAAGTAGATCATCCAATCAACACATCAAAGATTTGCGAGATGCCTTTCTTACTCTCATAAAATTAAATATGAGGTTGAATCCTCTGAAGTGTACCTCCGAAATAGGAGCAGGAAAATTCTTAGGATCCCATCTTACATTAGATGGAATAAAGTTCAACCTGAAAAAGTTAAAGCCATACTTGACATTGACACACTAAAAATTACCAAAAAAGTGCAATAGCTTATTGGTGGTATTTTCAGACTTAACATATTCATATATCGATTAGAAGAGAGATATGCCCCTTCTTCAAAACTCATAGGAGCACAAAAAAATTCTCTTGGGGAGATGATTGTGAAGTTAATATCCAGCAACTCAAGACTCTCGTCACCTCTCCACAAATTATTCAGAGTCCTCAACTAGGAAAAATTTTTTTTGTTATACCTAGGAATTGATGAAGATGTGTCAGTTATGTACACGTCCAAGAAGAAAGCAATGGTTAGTCTATTACATTAGTCGTACGCTTTGATGCACAGAGCAAATGTATCTAATTATGAAAAAACTTGCATAGTCAATAGTTATTTCAAATAGAAATATGTGATCCTACTTCTAAGCTCACCATCCAGGTGGTGATAGACCACATGCTAAAATCTGTTCTTACAAAGCTGTATCATTCTAGTCAACTTCTTAAATGTTCAATCAAACCCAATAAATTTCTCACATACATGCTAAGGAAATTCATAAAAACATAAGCGCTTGTTGATTTCCTCATCAACTGCAACCATCACAACATGAATTCAGAAATAGTCATATCTTGCTGCACACTACCCGTCGATGGTGCCTCGGGCGAACGCAGAGTTAGTATAAGCATCATCCTAAAAATTCATACCAAAGAAATCATCATACGAGTTCTGAAATTCAAATTTCCAGTCACTAACAACCAAGCCGAGTATAAAGCCTTACTTGCATAACTATAATTAGCTTTCGAATCTGACATCACTCTCCTCATAATCTACTTAGACTCTCAACTTATGGCGAATCAGATTAATGGAGAATACAAAGTCAGAGATAAAATACTCTCCAAGTATGTACACAAAGTAAAGGTTTGAATCAATAACTTTAAAAATTTTAAAATCACTCAAATCCCCATGGATCAGAATCAACTCGTCAATTACTTTTCAAGCCAAGGGAGCATTGACAACAACAGGCTATACGAGTCTTTACACTCACCATCACTAGAGAAGAAGTAGTGTAAATAGAATCTAACTCTCCAGTTACATGCTACGCAAGTTGGATGGATCCCCACATCGACAATCTTAGAAGTAGATCAGTCGATCCCAAGGTCAACAAACCCAAATGGTTCAAAGCCAATGTGACCAACTAGCTCATAATATGCGACCACCTATTCAGGAGATCCGCCTCTTCACTTAACCTCAAGTGTGTTCTAGAAAACCAAGAAAGACTTGTTAATTAAAATTCATTCAGAAGAATGTGGAAGCGACTATGACAGACGCACCCTCACCTATCAAATCCTAAGTTATGGATATTTCAAGACTACTCTAGGGAAAGACATCAAAGATTCTCTAAATAGTGCATAATTGCATACAATGTTAGAAGTTCACTCCGATGCAGCTACAACATTCCCACAAACTGCATTCCATGAAAAGCCCTTAGCTATTCGTCATGTGAGGTGTTGGAAAAAAAATTATGGTGGGTTTCAGTCCAACTGATTCGCTTTATTATTTCTATTATTAAATCTGCATATGTCACAATATACCATCTCGAAAGACAGAATGATGCTTCACTATCGATCTAAAGACAAAAATAGAATTTATTTTTATAATCAAAGTCTGCATAACGAATACAATGCTCATCCTAAGGGATAAATAAGTCATTCACATGTCGCTTCAAAAATGAAATTAATTAAGGATAAGTTGGTATGTATTCGAAATAATTGTCACATTCCTTAGCAAACTAAAGCAGAGTTTATTTTAAACTGGGTTCTTAGGATTCCTATAGAGGCATGCCTCTTTAGTTAATTACATCTCTGAAGAAAACACTTTCGATTAAAGTGAAGACTAAACTTATTTTTAAAATTTAAAA
>JAJBZI010005987.1:0-10916 GCA_021234465.1 Dendrobium hybrid cultivar
ACAAGTTCAACCATAAATAACTCAAACAATTAAACCTACAAGATATATTCAAACTACACAGCCTTCTTCACACATTATAGATGATTTGCTAGGATAACCCATTCTACTCTAAGCTATGCCAGTGGTTGTTATGATTTGATGCGGATGCCTTGCTTGGAGGGCATCTGTGTTTATTTATTTGTTATTTTTAATACTTTGAATGGCATACAAGTTTACACACATTTACCTGCACACATTATAGATGATTTGCTAGGATAACCCATTCTCTCATTGGAGCTATTTACTTTCTACCTACATTCCAACGCATGTAGAATGTATCTAAGTTCAAATGTATATGTAAAAGTTAAATAAAAAGAGTCTAAATTGTATCTGAGTTGTACAAAGAGTTGTAAAAGATTTAAAGGTATTTGCTTGTACATATGTATAGGGATCCTAAAGAGAAATGTTCCCTCTTCCTTTGAGAGATAGTGTCTTTTGGAACTCTATAGAAGACCCGGAGCTAAAAGACAATAAGCAAATGCACTTAAACCTAAGCATTCATAGGTATAGAATTCTAGGTTTGTTGTGGTGGAGCCTGACCACCTTTTATTTATAGCAGACCCTAATTTGTACACATTTTACACATCAATGAAATTAAAAAAAAAAATTACATTGCTCTCTACATACATTGAGGTATACATCATTCATACATACGGACAGTAGCTTTGCATTAGCTGGGTAAAATTCTTCATAGGTTTCTTTAGGTGCGCATGTTCTAGACATTCTAGGAGCATGTATTCTAATTTTAGGAAGTTACAGTACTTGGTACTGTATATCTGAACACCTTTGTCTGTTCATGCATACATGCACGTATTTTATTTTCTACAACGAATATTAGACATGCACACAAGCCAATGATAAATCATGAGGGAACCTTGCATCAAGGTGGATGTAATTTTCCCTTGTGGCTAAGGGCCATGCTGTTGTGATGCCAAATCTTTTAAAAAAATTCATATTTAGAAACTTTTAGAAGTTTAGACTTAGTAAATTGAACCTTAAAGTTTAAGGTGTCTTTAGACTTTAAGGTATCTTTTGACAAAATTGCATTTTTTAGAAGTATTTAAACCTTACTCATCTTGCCTAAATCATTGATTAATTCTTTAACAAAATATTTGACTCCAAAATATAAAAATATTACTATCTTGCCTGCATACATTAGACCGGAAATCATGGTTTTAAAATTATGTATTTAGGTGGTTAGCTGGTGTCACACTTCAAGCAAGTGTAAGTCCAGTTTACATCGCGCACCCCTCAAACTTCCTCTCTGAAGGATCAACCCGTTCTCTTTCAAATAAATTTAAAACTTTAAACTATTTTTGTTTGATTGATTGAGAATTTTAAATCTTTTAAATTTTAAAAATATGTTTAGCCTTCTCTTTAATCTAAAGTGTTCTCTTTAGAGATGTAATTAACTAAAGAGGCTTGCTTTTGTAGGAATCCTAAGATTCCAGTTTAAAATAAACTTTACATTAGTTTGCTAAAAGAGGGGAAAATCTAAGAAACACAGACTAACTTATCCTTAACAAATTTCATTTTCGAAGTGATAGGTGAATGGCTTATTTATCCATCTGGATGAGTATTGCACTCCTTATGTAGACTTGTAACATGAAAATAAAACCTATTGCATCTTTAGATCAATAGTTAAGCATCAGTCTATCTTTCAGGGCAATATATTGTGATCTATGTGGATTTAATGATAGAAATACTATAGTGAATTGTTGGACTGAAACTCCCATACATTTTTATTCCAACAGGGTCCAAATAAATCTGTATGTAATATCTCTAGTATTTTAAAAGTCATAATGTAATTCATAAAACATAATCTTAACCTAACCTATTTTTATAATTAGCACATATCACTTGTTATTATTAAACTTTAATTTTGTTACCTTCCTAACCAAATCTAGATGTGGGATTCTCCTAAAAATATTCATACAAATGTCACAACCTCCTATGATATAACCAAGACTATTCTATTGTGATTTTTGAGCAACAAATTTCCTCATACCTTCCCATTCTATCCAGATCATGCATGTAGACAATATTCATATGTCAATCTTCTTAAATAATTTTTCAATTCAAACAAAGCAAATTTTTAACAAAAAGAAATTTCATTCAAATCCCTTATCACACAGCTAATTAATGCTCAGCAAATTATATGTCAATCTACCTATTAAGCAAGACTTTTTAAATGATAAAGTAGTTAACCTTCCTAGTAGTACTTGATCCAATTACCTTTCATGTGTTATTAACCCCAATGCTCACCTTTTCACCGCTCATGAACACAAACACAATAAGTTTGATCTTATCTCCAGCCATGTGATATGAGCATTTGCTGTCTAAATATCACATGCCTTCACCAACCCCATTTTGGAGGCCCACCTACTTAAACATGCTAAGATGTCATCTTAGGAACCAAAATTAGCTTAGTCCCCAATGTTATGTTATATGCATGTTATGATGAATCCCATGGACTTTTGGTCTTAATTTATAAGAAGTGCTCATGTATGATCCATGTGTGCACAGTCATGTAATGTGTTATATCATGACACATGAGTGATAAGTAATGCCAAGAAATGAAAGATGTAGTTTATCAAATCTAAACTTCTTCTTCTTAGAAGAAGATGATATAGTTGGAACCAATCTAAGTGATGTATGAGCATGCATAGAAGTAGGTGAAATATTTCTTTATTTAAAGTTTCCTTTTTTCTATAATCTTCATTTATATTTTTTATGATTTCAACCATGAACCGAAGGTTGCGCTCAACTTCATGGAAATGAGAAACCTCACTTTTCAATGCAGTGTATGCATGCTCAAAATTAATATGTATGGAAGCTTTTTCTTTTAGCTCAATTTTTAAATTTTTATATTCTTGTAACAAAGCAGTATAATCCTTTTGTGATGATGCAGAATCTATCTTTAATGCAAAATATTGTTTTTCTTAACTTTTAAAAATTAGCATGGAAATTCTTTAGAAAAAAAAAAGCAGCTCATTATAAGAGAAGTCACATACTTACTCACTATTCAAATCACTTGTTCCTTTATTTTCCTTTAAGTAGAGATTTGTATCTTCTTCATTATAATTGATCCAAAAAGTAGGTTGCATTTACTTCTTGTATGTCCTACTATCTCCTTTTCCTCAGCTTTGTCCTTATGCTGCTGATCCTTAAGGTTTAGATACTCCCATTTAGTATGCCCTAATTTCTTACATTCAAAGCAAATAATATCAAGAGGAGATTTTGTATCCTTTTTTTTTTATTTGTCCTTTCACTTATCATTAAACTTTTTCTTTTTATTTTTCTAGAATATATTGAATTGTTTTGTCTAAAACTATTGATTTTTACTCAATGAAAATAAACAAAAAAAAAGTATGAGATCTTACTTATAATTTAATAAGCCTAATTTTTTTTATTTATATATTAAAAACTATTTAGAATGCAAACTAATATAGGATGTGATCAAATTATTTAAAAATACATTTGAAACTAACTAATTCCTTCTCTTATGATATCCCAATTTTACTTAAGATATTACATCACAAGATCCTATGGGAACATAAATAAACATCATTATCACAGATTATATAGGTAGCCGAAAATAATAAATTACAATAAAAAGGATGAAAATCATATTTATAATGGTTTAGCCTATCAAACTTAGTCTACACCCGAAGTCTTTCGTTTAGATATTTCACTATCTCTCACCTTCTGCCCCACACAAGGCGAAGAAGCCTTCCTCCTTCATGAGTCATTAGAGTTAATTGAACACCTCTTTTTCCTCTATGAAAAGAATGGCAACATCTAGCCTGTCAACTTGATTCCATAGTACACAAGAAAAATTTCACAAGATTAATAGATTTCTTACAATCAAAGCAAAACAAGCTCTTTGATCAAAGCTTGAATCTAAAATTAGAATATCAAGGATATAAATTAAGGGATGCAACCAAGGTGCATTATCTTACACAAAAATATCTCTTTGAATGGTTGAAGATCATAAAACATGTGAAATAGCATAAAGAAACTAACACTGGATCGTCCAACAAAAAGCAAACCTTATTTTGGCTGGTGACTACTCTTTTTGCAATTTGCTTGGTTGCCAAAACCACCTGAAAATCTTCAGGATACAGGGAGAAGAAATAGAACTCAATTAGTATTTCTTCAAAACATCTTTTGTTCTCCTCTTACAGAACAACTATTTATACTTAAAAACAAAGAAATCCATATAACTAGCATAACATATATGGCTAGCGAACTAATAAAAATCATTATAGGAATGTAATTAATATCAAAGGTGCGTTTAGAAATTAACGTAATAGTGGCCAAATTAATATCATTATAGGAATGTAATTAACATAATAGCGGCCAAATTTCGTTGGTAGCAACGGCGACGTAACGATGGTCAAGTTCCGACAATACTCAAAGACGCATATATCCGTTGATATAAGTCGCTGTTAAATACTGACGGTTAATGCCGGAAACAATCTGCTGCTAATTACCAGCGGAAAGTACCATCATAATCAGTCGGCATGTATCGTATCAAGGTTTCTGAAGGCAAATCTGCCTAGAAATTGTCGGTAGGCTGCTGGAAACCTGTAGCTTTGAAAGAAAAAAAAATTGCAGCCCCTATTACAATTTCAACATCTAATATGTAGCTTAACATGTAAAAAACACAAATAATTCTATAGAAATAACTGAATATCGGATTTCATCCTAATTCAACATAAAATATATGAGTAAATAATAAACATAAAAGTCAATTATTCAAAATTAAACATAAATAAAAAATTGAGCTAATACAAACAATCAAACTTCGGGAAATATAACTTACTCTAGAATTTTGCTCATCAAATTAAGTACAATAGAAAAGAAGAAAGAAAAAACTAATCATAATCAGCAATAGTATCCTCATAATCCACCATTGGCTCAGAATCATTTGACTTAGGCTCTGGTGCAAGCTCTTTTCCCTTCTTTTGTGATACTTTTATGAATTTCTTCATTATTTGCATCATACACTCCAACATCAATTTCATCTCCTCCATCTCCCTAGCCTACTTCTAGGTCATCTCCTCGATATGATGTGGTGAAAGCATCCATCCTTTGATCGATCCTATTCTGCTGAGAACTCACATGGCTCTGTGGTACTGAAGCAGCTGTATAAGACTCATAAATACTGGCCTGAGAGCCTAATCCATAGACTCTCCTCTTTGTCTTCCCTCCCACAGCCAGCGATCATGCTTGATACTTAGAGTATGGTGTCGATCCAGAAGATGATTCTCACCAGTGTGAGGCTGAGGCTCTCTGAAGCGTAAATAATCATCCTACACGACATGATAAAATACATTAAAAATCTAGTTAAATCAGCATCTTGTTAATGAACATTATAAACTAAACTCACGTGAACCTTTTTAGATCTATCATCAACCCCCCTCTAATCGGCCTGGTGTTGGAGAATTTGAATATGCAACTTTAAGGGTTTTGGGTTTATGCCTAGTGCAGTTTTTAACAAAAAATATTTATTAAAATATTATAAAAACTTTAAATAAAATAAGGGGAATTGATTATTCATCAATTATCTTCTGTGCTCTATGTGAGGAACAGAACCACCTATGTGGAGAGAGGACCCAATGCCCCCATTGTCTGATGTTCTGTTCTGCTTATCATGTTCCATTTTTTTTTAACTCAGGGGTCGACCACTACCACATTAGCTCAGTATATAAAGTCTCAGAAAGACATGCGGGCCGCTGCTCTCTCTTCCTAATATATGTGAATATATCTCGCATGTGTGTAGCTCCCCTTTTCTCAAATTTTTCTCTAATTCTAGTATTATGTTAGGAATTCCATCTAAAATTTCTCTATTTCAAAAAAAAAGTATTTATTAGTGATCAATTATTTAAATTAACTATAATATTAAATGCTATTTACCTTAATCTTTCTGAACCACATATCCCGAAAATCTTTTGGGATCTGCTTCTATGGCATGTATACCGCATCATAATGGCCCCTAAAGATCTCTTGGAGCTTGTATATGGGTTGCTTGGAGGGATAAAAACTATAAAGAAAAATACATTTTAGATAATTGTTTAGAAGGATTAAAACTATAATAAGAAAAATTTGTTTATATTATGTATCACCATCAGGCTCTATATACTGACGTCTATCCTCAGGTGGTGGTGGCTGCGAAGAGCTTACCTAATCAGGTGGTGTTGTCGATGGTCCAGCTTGATATGGATGCCCAGTAAGTATATAATATGGAAGTAGATGATAAGAAGGGTATGGATAGGTGGAGAGATCAGCCTGTGCAGTTGTTGAGAAATAAAGCGAAAAGAATGGGGTAGACTGTGTGGTATCCAAGGAAGGGAAAATTGGAGTAATAGTTGGTGGCTGAGAAGATGGAATGGTCTGTTGGGTAGGCTGGGCCTACTCATCTACAGGCGGTCTAGGGCTTTTGCTAACTTTATTCTTAAGCTTTTGACTAAATACCCCTACAAATGATTTGTGTGGACGCTCACCACCTGAAACCATCTGAAAGAAAAATATATTATATTAGTTAAAAAAGCAGTATAAAATATAAAGTAGTGCATGCTATAAAATAAAAAGAAAATAGTACAAAATATAAGTTCTAAATAATAAAAAAAAGTATTAGATAAACTTACAAACAACTACTATGAGCTAAATGAGTCTTCACCACTGTTTAATGTATATACTCTACCTCTTTATTCCCACTGGACTCACTATTAGAATTCTCATCCTCCTCCAATTATGTCTCAATAATAGGAATGAACTAATCTAGAATATTACTGGTATGACCCATAAAATCAGACATTATAACCTCCTAACAAGCAGTTGGCATATAGTATTGTTTTTCTATAATACCACGAGGTTTAGTTTTAATAATAACCAACAATACTATTTTTCTTTATGACCCCCAAGGTATTTTGTGAAGTAAACTTGATTTACTTGATTTTCTAACACAAATGGATCATATTTGGCATACTTTTTATTTTATTTTACCTGAATTATATCAAAAATTGAATGCACCTTGGTGCCTCAATTCAGAATTTGATCAAACCACTGGCAATTAAATAAATCAATGTAATTGTCCTCTTCAACTGGATATTACAACTATAGAATTTCCTCTAAAATATCAAAATAATCACACTTTATCTTCGTGTGTGTTTCCTCTCATAGATACACCATAGTTCTTAGTCTTCCTTCCTTCAGCCCATCACTTAACATGAAATTTGTATCCATTTACATTGTAAATTGGCTAAGTATTTACTTTCCTCGATGAACCCCATCCAAGTTCATGTAATCCTCTATTTTTAATCCCATTTTAGAGTTGTGAACCTAAGAATGGTAGCATATTAGTTAATTTACATTAATAAATTAATAAGTATAATAAATTTGCAACTATCACAACTCATATAACATTTGAACCATACTGGAAAGTCAGATGCAACTTCTCTTTCCAAAACTTCATAATCTGTTATTCTATTACTATTCATGGATATCAGGTGAATGAAACAAATAACTTAATTTTGAAAAAAGACTAGACTATGATTGAAATAATTAAAGTAATTGAGTTATAGTTACTCCACAGAGGTTGTACTTCCTCGCAATTAAGTAGCACATATGAAGTTATAGTTTACATTTCTAAATGAGTCTAATATCTACTTGTACATTTGTCGCTAGCCTGTCCCCAATTCTTAAAAATTTGTAAGGATGTTGGATCATAATCATCAACACTAGTGTTCATGTTACGACTAATTTTTATTCTTGTACTTTGCACATTTGATTCAAAGTAGAAAGAGTAGAAGTGTGCAGTCTCATGTGCTAAATAGGCTTCACATATCGAGCCTTCTGGATATGTTTTATTCTTAACAAATTTTTTCAATTTGTTCAATCATCTATTAAATTGAATGAACCAAATCATTAACCAAATTATGTAATTTTTATGTTTATTTAAATAATTGCATACCTTTTAAATGGGTACATTCAACTATATTGCACAGGACATCCAACTCTTGCCTCATATGGTAAACGGATAGACAGATGTTCTATAGAATTAAAGAACCCTAGATGAAAGATCTTCTCTAACTTGCACAATATGTATAGTATATTCTACTCACTTCTATATAAAGCATCTACACTTAACTTTGTAACGCATAAGTCTTTGAAAAAAAATGCTAAGTTCAATCAATGGATTGGATATGGAATTTGGTAAGAAGCATACGATAGTGGGAAGCAAAAACTCTATAATAATGTGGCAATCATGACTTTTTAGGCCAGTTAACTTTCCATCTCTAATATCCACACATCTACTTAAGTTTGACTCATATCCATTAAGCATTTTTAATGATTGAAACTACTGATAAATCGATCTTCTCTGTTCCAAAGAGAATGTAAAAGGCGTATTAGGTTTTAATATTTTCCATCAGCAGATTCTTGCAACTCAAGATTTATTCTTCTACAAAACTCTTTCATATCCATATTAGCCTTCAAATTTTCTTTGGTTTTACCTTTGACATCCATGATTGTATTGAAAATATTATCAAACACATTCCTCTCAATATGCATAACATCCAAGTTTTGTCTGATCATGTTGGTACTTCAGTAAGGTAGCATTCAGAATATGTTTTTCTTTATCCAATTGTGTTGAACTCCATATCTAGGAATCCTCATCTTTGTTAATGTTAGAGATTCAATAATAATGGAGAAATTAATAACCATTTCCAGCATCTTTGCTCCACTTAATCTCGATGGTGAGAGCCAGTTTTCAACCCGATTTTTTAAGATTGCATTTTTATTTGTCCAGAATTGGTGATCTGAATGTAGGAACATCCTGTGACAATCAAACCACGTGTTCTTCCCTCCATAGTTCAAAGTGAATACAATAAGGACAAGCCAACTTCCCTGCAGTGCTCCAACTATATAACATGTCATGCGCTAGAAATTCGCATATGGTCCATAATAAAGCATCTTTGAGCATAAAATTTTCCTTCCTTGAGATATCATATATGTAAACAACATATTCCCATAACAACTTTAGATCATCAATCAATAGCTATAAATATACATCTATTTTAGCATTTGGATTGTGTGGTCCTGGTATGATAAGTGTTAGGAACATGTATAGAGGATTCATACACATCTCTGGAAATAGGTTTTGCGGTGTCAACATAACCAGCCAACATGAGTAAGGTGCAGTAATCTGATTGTAGTGAGTGAAGCCATCAGCACATAATCACAAATTAACATTTCGAGGCTCTGTTGTAAAAGAAGGATGCTTATCAAAATGCCTCCAAGCTTCTACATCTGATAAATGAGATAGAAGACCATCCTGAGATGACTTTTCCTTATGCCATGTCATGTCACCTGCTGAGCTCATAGATGCATACAGTCGTTGAAGCCTAGGAATAATCACTAGGTAAAATAACTGAGAGAATGGCACATCTTTTTATTTTTGCTATTTTTTCAATTTAGGTTTAAATCTAGGCGCATTGTAAGTCTAACAAATAATATCTGTCATAGTGTCCTTGTAATATAATATACACATATTAGTATAATAATCAATCTTCATAGTAGAAATCCTCAACTTTGATACTAACTTCTTCATCCGATACAAGTCTGTTAGAACTAGATTCTCCTACAAATTTTTCTCTTTTATCAGGCCTATAAAATCATGGAAGCACTCCCGAGGGATATTATATTCAATTTTAATACTAGGCATCCTCACTATAACTGATAACTCAAAGTGAGAAGTACGTACAACAATCCCCTAGCAGTCGTTGTGCAGCCTGTAGTAAATCATAAAATTATTAAGTATCTGCATTAGGCAGCTCATCCACATGTGGTCTTATGTTTGGATTTATTATATTAAACACAAGATTTGCATACGCTATTCTGATATTCTCATTAGTTTCTACTGGTCTAGAACTTACATAAGGGCCACATTATTTGTCTGAATGTAGCAAGAACTAGCCATGCGAAGTCCAATATCAACAATCACTATAGGAAATTCAGTGGATACCAATGACCTAATCCATCAGAAAAGTAGAGTTTTTCGTCGGTAATTGAGATTACCGACGGATCACCAACAGATACTTTGACGTCGGTAAAACCCGCGTCGGAAAACATATTACGACGGATGGTATCCATCGGAAAATAATACCAACGAACCACCGTCGCTTTTCCGACGGATTATCCGACGGAACTACCGTCCGATAATATCGGTCATAAAAGCTAACAGAAAAGACCGACAGGATTGCTGACGGATTTACCCGTCGGTAATTATCGACAGAACGTCCCGACGGTATTTTGTTTTATCGTGCGTACCGACGGAAAATCCGTCGGTAATTCGTCAGAAACCTGTAGCATTTTGAAAAAAAAAAATGACAGCCCCATTCCATAATTGCAACATTTGACAATTGATTCAACCTGCAAAAACTCAAGCAACATGTATAAATCTAATGAACAATAACACAACACAGAAAACATAAATGAGTCATCTAAACCAACTTCAAAACATAAACAAGTAATAACCATTCAAAACATAAATGAATCAAAACATAAATAATGTTGTCATTCAAAAATATAAACTGTTTACAACTGTTTCATAAGAAATACAAAAAACAGAAGAAAGCTACTCGTCATCTTCAATCCCTTCAAAGTCAAACTCAGTCTCAGGCTCAGGCTCAAGCTCAGGCTCAGGCTCAAGCTCAGGCTCACTCACATTTCGTAATGAATCCATCTGCACATAATCCCAACCTCACATTACGGGGCTCTACTGTGAAGGAGGGATGTGACTGATCAAAATGTCTCCATGCTTCTGCATCAGATGGATGACATAATATACCATCAGGAGATGACTTGTCTTT
>JAJBZI010005988.1:0-11760 GCA_021234465.1 Dendrobium hybrid cultivar
TAATTTGATTTACATTTAATTTTATATTAATTCAATTAACTAATTATTAATTAAGGATTAATTTGATATTAAAATTATTCAATTAATTTTTATTTTTATTTTATTTCATTAAGATTTTAATTTGAAGTTGTTTAAAGTTTATTTTATATTTTTAGAAATTATAATTATTTAATTATAATTTTTAGAAAATCAGCTCCTAAATTGGGGCTTATTTTAGAGTTCGATAATTAATGAACCAAGAGGCCTCTGATTTGATTTAAATTTGAACCTAAGGTTTATCATGTCACTAGGTGTTTTAGTTTTAATATTCATCCCTATTGCATGTAAGGCAAATTTCCTAGAATTTTTCTAAGTTCACTAGACAAAACCCTAAGTTATTTTCCTTAGGTGTCCCAATTTTTCAAATAGGCTTCAAATCACTACTGTCTAACCCTTGCATAATAATAAATATTCCACCCAAATATCAAGTCCTAAAATTATATAGATCAACCATAATTAATTTCCTAATGTTTAGGTCAAAATCTGACCCAAACATTTGAAAATTTGATTACTCACAGATGGTGTGTCAAATGAGGTGAAAAAAATTACGAAATGTAGCAATCATCCCCTAATTTAATCCCTCCAAATTTGAGTTCAATCAGAAAAGAAATTAAAAATGGTGGCGCCAACGGATGAGTGACACGCGACATCCCGAATGTTCTACATGTGGCTCTGATGCAACATTGAGACATTATGTTACTTATCTGAGTAAGCAGATGTCGCTAACCATCTGATCTGCATGATTTGGATGGATGGTCTAAAAAAGAGCCACTCTATTTTTGATGTTAAGGTTACAGTTAGTGGTCAAGGTTATCATCATAATTTGGGTTGTTTGATCCACACAGTTTGGATCGATGATCTAGATCATGCCACACTACCCGCCATTCGAACAATGGCTGAATGGTGCAATCCGAATGACACAATCCAAGTCATTCATCCTGATACACACAAGATCGAATTGCTCAGAGCGCTTCCCAAAGGCAGAAACCCTAAATTTGAGGAATAGGGCTCAAACTTTGGATTTACTCGATGAAATCACTCAAAATTTAGGTAGACCTTTCTAATGATCAGATATACCATGTGGAAAAGTTTTAATGGATTCCATTGTGTATTTTAAAATTTATTTAAATATTTAATGTAAAGCTAGGGTTTAATATTTATATTAATAAAAGAGGTCTTAGGGGCTATTCTTGGGCTTGTTTTCTTGCTTTTGAAAAGAAGAACATGTTTTTTGAACAATACAGGCTCTGAAATTAACTGGATCTAAAGTTCTTTGTTTTGGAGTTATCTTGCCCTTGTTTTTCCTTTAAGAGCCTCCAAGTGTGGAAGAAATGGCTTGAGCTTGTGGGTGGAGCTCTCAAATAGCCAAAGGAGAAAGCCTTGAGTTTTGAGAATTTTTTTGGAGGTTGATTTGTGTTGGGGAGTTGAATAGAGTGTTGTGAGAGAGTCTTGAGAGGTTTGACCTAATGGGCCCTTTGCTTGCTTCATCAAGGGCTGGGATTACTTGCATAAATGGCTGGATCTCGACCAAGTGTCCCCCAACTACTTAAAGAAAGTTTAAGGGCCCATAGAGGTTTGGAGGGCAATTTGGTCATTTGGTTAGGTGAAAATTATTTGAGCTAATTTAGGTTGAACCAAGTGCTTAAATAGGGTTTAACTGAGTCCATGGATGATTTAAAATAGGTTTGAATAATTTAAAATAGGTGTGTTTAAGAAATTTTGAAAGTTTAAGCAAGTTTGACTAAGTTTAACTTTTTTGAATAATATGAATATTTGATTAGTTTGACCAATCAAAGGTGGTAAAATTGACTAGAATGGGCCCTAGGGGTCCTCTAGAGTTGATTTGGGTTGAGTTTGGGCATTTTGATTTTAGAGATTTGGAGTTTTGAATTTAATGATTATTTTAATGGCTTGTGAGTTGACCAAGTCAACTCACTTGGATTGACCCAACCATGCCTTGGGCTCATTCAAATGGTCAATTGGATCAACTCAGGTAATTTATGGGATTTGATTTGGCCATGGTCAAAAGTTTGACCAATTTGACCAGATTTGGGTCAGATCGTCAACATTTGGTCGGGCCAGGGTGACTAGATAAGTCCAATGCATGAGAAATTATACTTTGAGTGATTTGGTAAAGTTTTCAAGTAAATCAGAGTTTGATTTGATTAAAGTTTGAAGCTAGGGGTCTAGTATGTTATAGTGTGCTATACACTAGAGATTGGTTTTAGTTTTGAGTTTGATTTTGATGGTTGAATGACCTTAGTAAAAAATGAGTTCAACATTATTATAGTAAGATACAAGTAAAATAGAGTCTCTAATCCACTAAGAAATAGTGTTCTAGATGGTAAAACGTAAGAATAAAGCGACTAGCTAAGGACAAAAATTTTACTTTCCAACCCTCCAATAAAGAATGTATTTTATCTAAAAGAGATTTAAAAGTAAGAAGACTTTAATTTTCTGAATGCTATCGGGATACCCAAATAAATTAAACTTTCCTTTATATAATTAATATTGCGAAGACTATAATGCTGACTAAAACTAGGGTGGATAAGAAGAGAACTTTTCCCATGGTTAATGTGTAATCCAGAAAAAGTAGGAAAGGAGTTGAAATTGTTGTTTAGGATAATACAGTTAGATCTACATGTTACACCAAATACTAGAAGATCATTTGCATATAATAGGTGACTAATAGCAATACTATAAGAGTTAATAGCTACAAAACAATAATTATTATCTAAAGGAACTGATAAAGCTTCTATCGCAATACTACATAAATATGGGCTGAGAAGACAACCTTGACGAATGTCAGGGTAGACTTAAAGAAACCATGAAGAGTGCAGTATATACAAATTGAGAAATGCACATTAGTAATACAAGCTTTAATCAAAAAAATAAATTTAGTTGGAAAACCATTAGTAATAAGTCTAGCAATAATAAATTCTCTAGAGATACAATCAAATGCTTTTTTTCATATCTTATTTATCACATAAAACTCTTTTTTTATTAGAGTTATGCAAAATTTCATTAGCTAATAAAATGTTGTCAGTAGAAATTCTGCCAGAATTAAACTTCAATTTGTTAAGACTAACAATTAAACCCATGAGAGCTTTAAGATTATTAGGTAATAACTTTGCAATAATTTTGTAAAAACATTACATAAAGAAATAGGTCTATAATTAGAGATAGAAGAAACATTTTTTTTTTCGAATTAGGGCAATGGCAGTATCCTTGATCTTCAAAGAAAGATGACTATTATGAAAAAAAGTGGTTAATACCCCTGTATTCAAGGTACTAATAATAGGCCAAGTTCTTTTATAGAATTCATAGTTAAAACCATTTGGGCTAGGGCAGGCCTTGGAAGACCCAAAATAAATTGCCTGTTTAATTTCATTGATAGAAAAGTTATCAAAAAGAGAATGATGAAAATCAGAAAGCACCATCTTACCAATAGGAATAATAGGAGAAGAATGTTAATGTCATAAGAGATATTATAAGAAAATTTAAAATGATCAACAACATGATTAATATCAAGAGAGGAGCCATAAAAAAAGATAGCTTGCAATTAAGAACCATAATTGATGTTCCTCTTCTCATTTAATTTGGCAAATATAAATTGCATATCTTCCTCCATTTTTTAGCCACAAGTTTTAACTTTTTGACGGACCCAAAAAGACTAAGAAACATAACACTCAGCATAGCTAGTGTTAATACTTTTAAGAGAGTTGTTTAGATTAGAGTTAATAAGATCCTATCTATTTGGGATAGGGTATCCTTTTGGCATTTATCAAAATATAGAAAGTTCATAAATAGCCTATTAAACGTATCCCAATTCAAAGATTTGAGCTTAATTTTAAGATGGTCCAATATTATAAAGAACATAAATGGGATTACGACTATCATGCATAGAAAAAACATCTAAAACACAATATCAGAAATAATCAAAGTTAGTTTAATAGTTTTTAAATTGAAACCTTTTAGTATAATTAGCTATACCTACATTGCAAATAATCAAAGGGACGTGATCAGACACCATATTGTTCACGATATTGTCAAAAGCATAGGGAAATTTAGAAAGCCATACAAAGTTAACTAGAACTCTATCTAGCTTAATGTGAATAGGAGAATCAACCCTATTATTATGGTAAGTATAATTATATCTCACAGAAGGCAAATCCATAAGGCCCACGATAAATATGCAATCATTAAAATTAGATAAATGACTTGCAATCACCACAGGAAAAAATCATCATTACCAATAGACTATCGATATATTTAATCCATAGATAGTCCGATGAATTACCAACGGCCTACCAATGGATGTTATTCTCACATTTCTAATGAATGATCCATCAATGATCCGTCTGTAATCCATCGATAACTACCAATAGTTTAAATCCGTTGGTAAAATCCATCGTTAATAAGTTATTTTAGCTAGGTAGACATTTTGTGATAGCTATTCTGATAGCAATAACCATCGATGATTTTACTTATACACTGATAGAAAAAATTGTCGGTAATCCATCGGTAAGCTGTCAAAAAGTTCCTTATTTTGAGCTGGCAGCCGACCGACCTCCTCATTTCTTTCCTTCCCTCTCACTTGAAAGCCCTTGGCCAACTGACCCTTCCCACCAAGATTTTGATAATTTCTTCATTGTTTTCTTTGATTCTTCTTTTATTTGAGAAGTTCTCATTTTATTTGAGAGGTATGCCATCCAATCTTTACTCCTTCCAAATTTTATTGAATTTCAACCTTTAGTTTCTCCTACATTTGAGATTACATAAAATTTTATAATCACTGACTACAAGGCATGGACTGACACTATGGAAGGCAAGAAGAAGGGGAGAGTCAACAGATTAGGCTCTAAAGATCCAGTTTATGAGTCATATGCCACTACCTCAACAACGAGCAACCAGTGGTCTTCTAAGTATAATGTGATGAATCAGAGGGTGGCTTCTCTCACCAAGGAGCTGGTGGAGATGAGGCAAATGCATTCTAGGGAGTTAGAGGAGATGAGGCAAATATAGGCCAGGAAAATTAGGAGAGACAAGTGCAGACTTCTATATTGAAAAAAAAATTAGTAAACTTTTTGAAATAACAAGCAAATAGGGAAACATAGGCAGTCTTATTCTGAGCTTGAGCTTGAGCCTGAGCCTGAGCATAAGCCTGGGGATTCTGAAAGAACAAATGATGTTGATGCGTAGTATTGCATATTTAGATTATTTGTAGTTACTATTACAAACAATTATTTTTTGAGGATTCAAACAATTTTTAACTTTATATTTTTATTTTAACTAGTGATTCTAGTTATGTTTCATGTTTTATATTTTTTGTATTACATATAATTTTTTGTGTATGATATTTGGATTCATATTATAGTATTGCTTGGGTATTTGCAGGTTGTTCAGACATATGCAAGATGTTACAATTCTAGAATGATGCTTTTAATTTTTCTTTTTTGAAATGTTACAGGCTTTTGACAGACTACTGATGGATTCTCTATCAAAAAGGTCGATACAGAATTACCAATGTATCAACTATTAGTCGTATTGGTCGGTAATCACCGACAGGTTTTTTGACGGTCAAGCCATTGGTAATGTATCCTATAGTTTCCGATGGGCTTGCCATCAGTATATTATGATGACTACTTTCCTGATGGCACACCATTGCAAACTTCTGTCAGATAATTCGATGACAAATTTGGCATTGAGACAGCAGATTTATAACAGAGAAAATAATATTCCTTTGGATATTCCTTCGATAATCCAATGGAAAACATTCAGAATGTTTCAGCCAGATCATCATCATAGTTAAAAAAATTTTTGACGTGGCTTTTATCGACGCTAGCATATCCATCGAAAAGCCGTTAAAACTCTCAATTACTAACAGATATTACAAGAATTCTGACAGATTTGACTGTCACAATTAAGCTATTTTCCTATTGTGAGTTAAGGCATTGCCTCCAAACTTTTCAGAAGCAAACCTATAGTAATTAAAATCACCTACTATCATCCAAGGAGAGACAGAGTAAGATGGACCTCTTAAAGAATCCCAAAAGGGAATTCTCTAAGAAGTAATGTACTCAGCCTAAACAATTGTCATGTAAATGAAGTCCCTGCAATTAAGATAAAGCTTTCCAGAAATAAGTTAAGAGGTTATAGTAGAGGGAGAAAAATGAATAGACTGAGTATTCTGCTTAATCCATATCCAGTCCAAAGAGGAAATATTAAAATTATGATTATTGCTTTCTTGTATGAAAATCTTATGCTGATCATAGAACAAATCATAGGAAGAAGAGGGCAGAGTAATTCTATTTTCTAATAAATATAAAACATCTAATTTATGGATTTTAACAAAATTTCTACAACAATTAACCTTGCTAGAGTGGTTAACCCCATGAATGTTCCAAGTGCAAATTTCAAGCATAGACTTAAGTTTAAGCTTGATTTGTGTTTGATCTCATGTTTTCCCCCAACTTAAAAGAAGAGGAAGCAATAGCCCGTGCAAAGGATTTAGAAAAAATTAATCTCTATATTTTTTTTCCAAATTATTAAAAAATAAAAATGTACTTATGAGAAATTTTTAAAACTAAATAAAATGACATATAAAAATAAACTTAGCTAAAACAAAACTATAAAAGAAGAAAAAATAAATACTAAAAACTAACAACATTTTTTTAACTAAATAAATGAAAAACAAAATAAAAACTACAACAAAAATAATAGTAGGGCTCTCCCTACTCATTATTATCTCCTTATTCTTCTTATTCATTTGGTGATTTTGTCAAGAGTCCTACTCCTTGATACATTGCAAGGGAGGGTTGGCTAGGGAGAAAGTTTCATTGACCATGGGAGTCCACTTGAATGCTATTAAATATGCCTATCATGCCTACATTTTAGTCAACCTGATATCGGTATAGTTATTGGTGATGAAACATTATATGGTCATAGTAGACATACATCTCTTATTCTAACTAGTTAACAGTTGCCCAAAGTGACTAACAAAAACTCAATTCAATCAACTCTAACCCGAAGGTCTACCTCTTTATCTCCTAGAATCTTAGGATATCTGCCTTGCTTTTGTATGGGTTGGTTTCTTTTGCCAGATCCCTCAACATGCTTTGGCATTATGATTTTGAAAGACACGATCTTAGATCTAGTTAGGATAGAAGTAGGCATGACATGCTCCTTCCCTGAGTTCCATATTACCCATGCAAAGTCACATATATCATAAATTAAATTAGGATATACTAGGCCCACAAAAGTAGACCCCCAAGCATATATTGGATAAATTAAAAAATAATTTTACCAAAATCTACAATCATATACTTTAGAATATAATAGCTTAAAATAGCCCTATCCTTAGTTACCTCAGTAATGTTTCTACTCGACATAAGCTTCATAGAGATAAAATACTTTTATGCTTGGACGCATGGGTGAATGTAGAAGCATGAAAGCTAATAATTTTATCTTCTCTCATCTTCCACTAGGCATTCAAATCCCTCTAGGTTAGGAACCTAATAAGTTCCATGTAGTCTATGGCAATGGTGTTAAATTTTAAATATCATATTCATAAAATTAGAAATTTGGGATTTGGACTATTTGGTTGATAAACAAAAGAATGAAAGGAATCCACTTATTGCGTACAAAAAAAAGCTCAATATAGTGCTTTTTTGTATTAGTGAAAAAATTTTGGATGATCACGACATTGGCTGGATGTGACTACATGATAAAGAGGTCCCAATTATGGTCTATGATTTTTACCTTAAGAATATCCCCATAAGGTTATCGATTCCTCCTTCTAAGATAATATATTTTCCTACAAAATTATTATACTGCCCCTGAGTGGCCGTACTACCAAACCAATTGAATTTATAGGATGTGGATACTCCCTTCTTCCTACAGATGGTGAGCTTTAGAGACATCTCTAACTAAGGAAATCTATTTAGGGAACCTAGAACATGAATACACTAAATCTCTAGAACTTAAAGGGTATAGGAATACATGTGGAAAATGAAATTCATCCCCTATCCCTACTTATGATCGAGCTAGTGCTACAGTACTAGCTTGAGTAACACTATGGTGCTCAGTCAAAATCGGCTAACATTATTATGCATGTTATGGTATTGGACTATGGCATTGCACTTGGAAATTGGAATCATAAGCTCTCTATGAGACTACAGCTATGCTTGACACGTGGTAGCATTATGATGTTAAAAGTGTAACCACCATAGTGCATCTGCCATATTTATGATTTAACTAATCGTTATGGTTCTGTAAGAGTGGCACTATGGTACTTAATCTAGCAAATAACTCGAGAACTTAATGCTGCAATATTGCATGGATGGTAGTGTGGTTCTCCAAAGGGAGATTTGGCATTCTGCCAAGACCTACTTAATTAATATTTTTGATAATTAACATAGCGTTGTGGTGCTTAGGGGGTAGCACTTTGGTGTTGGGCTAAAATTTTCCAAATTAATTCCTATACTTTAAATGAACTAAAAACACGCATACATAAAAATTTATTTAAGCTCACTTCTAGCCACATAACTTTTTAAATTCATAAGAACACCAATCACATAACTCCTGATAGTAAAACTAGGAGGAATTGGGTGTCTCCCAAATAGCACTAAATTTATAGTATTCAATTAGATTATGCTAACATCCTATTCAATAAGATCTAGTTCTATAAAGATCCTTACGTGTTCAAAATCTCCTCCTAGATAAGGTTTCATTTTTTGATCATTGACTTTAAAAATCTTGGAAGTTTTAGGACCACAAATATCAATAGCTCTTTAAGGATAAACCATTACAACATTGAATAATTTTTACCACCTTGACTTTAATTTTCCTGAAAATAATTTCAATCTTAAATTACATAGAAGAACTTCTTGTTCATGATTAAATTTCTTCCTAATAAGCTTATTAATTTGCTCCATATACAAATTTGCAATCTCATAACCCTCACGTCAAAATTATTTTAACTCCTTCAATTATATTAATCTCTTTTCCTTAGTATCCTTAATATTGTAATTTAAATCTTTTACTACCAAAAAGGCTTTATATTCTTATTCATATGGAAGATGATAGGCTTTTCAAATATTAATTTATGAGGATACAATCTAATAGTTGTTTTAATGTAGTTTTGTAAGCCCAAAGTGCATCATCTAACTTCAAAGCCTAATCTTTTCTATAGGTATTAAACATTTTTTTCCAAAATTCTCTTAATTTCTTTATTATTGATTTTAGTCTGACTACCAGTTTAGGGATGATAAGTAGTTGCAACTCTATATTTATTATAATATTTTAAAACTAAGTCTTCCACTATCTTATTATAAAAATGACTTCCCTCATCACTAATAATCAGTCTAGGTACTCAAATTCTAGTAAAAAAATATGTTTTTTAAGAAATTAAATAATTACATGAGCATCCATTTTGGGGATTACTACTCCTTAAATCTACTTGGAGACGTAATCAAATGTTTTCAAAATATTTTGATATACATATGATTGCAAAAAATTTTCCATAAAATCTACTCTTTAAACATAAAATATTGATTTACATAATGCTAGGATCTATTTTATTTCTTCTAGTAATGTTACTAACCCTATAAAATGGATCACATTTTTTTACATATTTATTTGTGTCCTTAAATAGGGTAGGCCTATAAAATCTTGGTTGAATTTAGAAGTAGTTCTAAAACCTCCAAAATTAAATCTATAATCACAGTCATGACATTGCCTAATTATTGATTCAATTTCATATTCAAGGACACATCGCCCAATGATTTGGTCTTTACATTTTTAAATAAGAGTAGGTCATCCCAAAAATAAAACATAGCATCATGCAGAAATTTATGCCTTTAGGTATAAGAAATCTTAGTGGGTTAACACCGCAAATAATATATATTATAATATCAACATACTAGATGAATGCACAATAGCTAAATGCTCATTTTTCATTTTAAAAGATTAAATTAATTTCACACTCATCACATATATATTCTTCTAGATCTATCCTAGATAAATGATTAGCCTCCCAATTCTCAATTTCATTTATATTAAGGATTTTTATAATAAATTATTGCAGCAAAAGAATCCACCTAACTAATCTTGGGCTTGACATTTTTTTTTTCATAAGAAATATTGTAGCAGAATAATTAATATAAATTAAAACACGGATGGCAAACAAATAAGGTTTGAACATGTCAAAGGCAATGATAATTGCAAAAAAAATAAAAAAATTGTGGTTGTATAGTTAAATTGCATTAAGTTTAAGGTTTAACTAGCATAGTAAATAATATGAAATTTTCTATCATTTCTTTGCCCTAATACAACTCCAACAACAAAATCACTAGCATCACACATGATTTCTAACTGTTGTGTCTAATCAAGTGTAACAATTATAGATGTAATGATCAAGCACTATTTTAAAAATGTTAAAAGCTTCTAGGCATTCTTCAACCCAAATGTAAATTATTTTCTAGTAAATAGCATAGAGGTTCCTAAGTTTTAGAAAATTCCCTATTAAATATTTATTCAGCATATCCTAAAATTCTTCTTATTCATCTAATAAAAATGGGTGGTATAAGGTTTTTAATTACTTACACTTAAATATTATCCACTTCAAAATATTCCCTTAAAATTTTATGGCCTAGGATTGTGCCTTCTATTACCATGAATTGACATTTCTACCAATTTAATACCTAATTTATTTCCACATACCTTTTTAAAACTAGTTAAATGTTCCCTAAATGAACAAAATGTGATAAAAAATAGAGAAATTTTCTGTAAATATCTTAATGCCCTACTCAAGTAAGCCAGGAAAAATCGACATCATACACCACTTAAAAGTTGCAGGGGCATTGCAAAAACCAAAAGACATCATCTTAAAGATAAATATTTTATACATACTGGTAAGTATAGTCTTATTATGGTTTTTTAGTGTTATAGAAATCTATTGGTATCCTAAATATTTATCTAGGAAGAAATAAAAAGGATATCGTACTAACCTATCTAACATTTGGTCAATAGAAGTTAGGAGAAAATTGTCCCTTCTAGTTTCTTTCTACAGCTTCCTATACTTTATACAAATTCTCCATCTTGTAACTATTCTAGTATGTATTAGTTAATTTTTTTAATTAGATAGTACAGTTAAACATCCTTTTAATGTATAGGACTAACACATGCATTGTTTCAAATGGGATAAATGATTCTATCATTTAACCACTGAAGTATATTTCTTTTTACTACTTATTTCATAATAGGGTCTAGCCTAGACTAGAATGGGTTGTCCTAGCAAACCATCTAAGGTGTGTGAGAAAGGCTGTGTGACTTGGATATGTCCTATAGGTTTAGTTGTTTAAGTGTTTTCTGATTGAACTTGTTTATTTATTAAAGTCCCAGGGGGGTATTTTGGTTTGAGTTTAAGTTTTAATGCTTTAGAATTTTATTAATTGGGTTTGGAGAGTTTGAGTTGATTATTTAAGTTTTAAAGAACAGTATTAGCCAGTAACTCCTAAGTATAGAAGCAGCCAACTAGTAAGTCCTAAGACTCATAATTGTAATGCATTCATCCTCACATATAGTGTAGGGTGATTGCATAGAGTCCTTTGGAATTGATTAGGTATTTTGATTAATGATTAAAGATAGTTATTTTAAAGAACATGTTGAATGGAACACTTCAAATTTCTTTGAAATGCTCTAAGCTACACATCCTAAGCC
>JAJBZI010005990.1:0-11504 GCA_021234465.1 Dendrobium hybrid cultivar
ATTTTTTAGATTTTTCAATTTTCTTTTGTTCTTTTCTTATTTTCTTCTCTTATTCATTAATTTTATCCAAAAAAATGTCAAAATATCAAGAGCATTGCTCAACTTCTATTCGTTCAAGCGCGCATGCATGCAATACTACAGAAAGTTTGAGCCAAAAAAATAATTTACACACTTCTAGAGTGAATCAATTCATTTTAATCACATTATAATGTGCGTAAGACATTTTGAAGTTATTCAAATTCTAATTCTTGTCCCTTCTCTAATGATGGTATTTTTAATGAAATGGGCAAAATATATTGCATTGATATTGATAATGCAACATGCATGCTTTTAATCACAAGTCACAACTCTTAGAATCACTCTATTTATTAACAGGTTCACCTATCCATGCATGTGTTATGATTTAATTTTTGGCAACAACTAAAAAAATATTATATCTATGCTTTATTCATGCCAGAACTTAAAAGGGTCCCGCACTATAGAAATTCACATATATAAATACAAGAATAACTCAACTTGTTCATTCAAGTTTAAGTTTGTAGTGCATAGAATGATGGCATGATGTTCATATTTGTGCTCATTGGCAAGCCATTAAAGTTCAAGTAAATTTGCTTTATTTGTTATTTTGCTTCTTTACATAAACCTTTTGTGCAATTTCAACTTTCCATCTTCTTTTTGCACAATTAGCTAGTCATTTTAATTTTTGACACGTTATTTTATATTTTAGAGGATTAATTTTCATGCTTAAACAAATTTGAGTGAAATCCAACAATACTTTCACATCCCACTACCTCCTATGAGAGACCAATGGAAATAGATCCTCTTGTCGCCAATACAGGCATTTTGGGTGTAATACATAAGCTACAACGACAAAAAAATCTATCTCATTACACCAATAAAAGAGTTTAGAGGTGTTGCAAGTGTCTTTATGCATAAAAATTTTGCAAAAAAATATTGCATGAATGGGCCAAAAATGCTCTCCATTTACCTAATATGATGTTGCAAATAGGTTTGCATGGAGGAAAGAGCACGAGAAAATGCGAGTTGAGTGGAGATTGAGATGAACAGCAAAAAGCCGGAAGTAGGTTTGGTTGTGTACAAAGTTCTAGCAATTTGGATGACATGAGAAATAAAAAAATTGTGAGAAAAATATTGAATTTTTGCCATAAAAAAACATGGAGATTTAATCAGTGACTAAGTGTGACTTCACAAAATTTTAGCACATAATGATGAAAATAATGCTATAAAATAATTCGAAAAATTCTTATAATACGTCTAAATTTTGTACCTAAAGGGCTCTTTCTTCAAGATTCTCACCCACAAACTATCAAAAGTTAAATTTTAAAAAAAAGGGACATAGCTTGCACTCTAAAGAATGTCCATATTGATTGTCCAATTGTTGGCTATAGTCTACATTGGACTATATTTAATGAGTAGGTGACAACCGACGTGGATTTATTGCAACCAAGGGTTATCAATTGCTAGACATTTAAGCATAAAGCATTAATTTTACATTCTCCATTAATATGGCCCTTTAGAGTAATTTATTTTGTTAAATCATCTTACATCAAATAGTATCAAAGCAAGACATAATCAAACTCCCAATCGCACAATCAAGTATCCAAGGGGAAGAGAATAAAATAGAAGACTAACAACAAGATAATATAACAATTTTCATCTCTCCTCAATTCCATGGCAGACAATAGATCTAAGAACCTACATTCGACCACAATTTATAATTAAACCATAAACAATATTGATTTACCACAACCTTTGGTATATAAGTAGTTGGACATTTTGCTATAAAGGCTTTTCCATCAATTCAAACTTTTAAAGTAATCAATTGTGCCAAATTATCCTATATCAAAAGCGGCGGTGTTTATAGTGAATGGGATCCACCAAAACAAATACTAATTTATCCTCACAATGAGTGGCATGTTGACAACCTCAAATCATGTTAGCATGCACTAGTTACTATGCAATATTTTCCAAAATTACAAAACTTCTTGGAGTTATTACACCTCTTATTCTTATTATTTTTCAATCCATTCGCCTTAAAATTCTACTGCTAAGTATAGGAGTTAATCCATGCATAATTGGTGAGATATTATCGTTATTATCGTTGAGTCCATTTATGTGACAAAAGACCTCTCTGAATTGTTTTGTCAATCTGCTCAACAAAACTTCAATTTGTAAACATTTATGTGCTCCTGATATTTTTGCATATGATATAGTATATTCATATCAATAATTTAAGGCATCATTGGCAAAGATTGTCACTAACCAACAAGGTTAGCTTGGGTTTAGTAGGTTGGTCGGGATAGCCGAAGGGCAATCATTGTCCAATCAAAATTTGCATATAAAAGAATGTGATTCTAATCATCTGTTGTAGATAAAGGACCAAAATAGTCCACTATAAATTTATAAATATAGCTCATTTTCAATTCATTTGGAAATTTTCTTATCCAAAACCACTGGATTAAGCACTGCATTTTAAAATTTTGTGAGTCTATGTGACAGACACAAACATTTGTGAACCTAGCACAACTATTCAACATTTCATGAGTCTCTCAAATTTTAGTAAACTTATATTTAAAAATCAAATAACGCATGCATTATGTCTACAGTCATCCTACTATAGGGACAACACCATCAAACAAATCACATAAGATGATAACTATAGCATCACCTACCTATATCCGAAGGCCATATGATGCTTATAATTGTCCCATTCATGGTCATAGTACTAATATGATGGCTGTATTTAATGCATCACATATAATGACAATGATAACATTGCCAACCACAATTTGATAATTGAATGATACATACTTTATTCTCATCCATAGCCAATTTATTGTTGCAATACTCATGCCACAGGAACTGCTTAAGATAGCAAATGAGTGCCAACTGTTTTCATCTGAAGATCAGAAAATACACAAAAACATGAACACCACAAACAATAAATCATAGTTTGCACCAACCCTACCCAAAAATATCATTATTCATAATATTTGAGAATGTTGACAACCCTGCATCACACATTCCTAGTGTGTTCATATGGGTATGCATGAGCACCAACTTATGTGCCTCATCACTTTCAACTCTTAAAGACCCAAGAATCATTCTCTATCTTTATATCGATTTACAAACAATCAACTTTTGCAACTATTCAAAGCCTTGAGTTTTCCCCTTCAATGTATTCTACATATAAAATTTAATTTTTTCAAACTATGCATTTGAGGATTTCTTAACTAAGGCATTATGAAACTAACCCTACAAGTCATGTTAATCTTTTCAAGCACGTAATAAGACTAACCTTCTGGCTCGGGAAAACAATTGGTTGGGATTTTAAAACTTAACCTAAGCTTTAATCAGGGCAAGTCCTGTCGAATTGATTAACAAGAAAAAAAAAATTCTATTAGGTTTGGCAACCTAAATGTCATTGTCTTTAGATGGGTCAATCCAATTTAAGATTTTGCATCATGGCAGATAACCAAAGCCTAAAAAAAGACAAAAAAAATAAATAAAAAGGTCAGGATGGGCTTCAAAGCCCTTAGATTTACGTTGAGATTAGTGTTACATGTAATATCCAAAGGTTTCACTAATCTTAGGGCAAATCCAAATGTTTTAGAGCCCATCCTGATGTAAAATGTGTCGAGATAACCTTACACATATTTTTCCCTAAAAAAAAATGATCCAATCAAACCAAGCAAGCTCCTAAGCATGTGCCTATTTCTAATCAAAAGCACTTCAATGCACAAATAATCAATGTGTATCCATGTTTCATTTAAAAAGTGTACAAGAGATATATTGTTGTCTATTTTGAACAAAATTATATACAAGCATGAAACGGCTTCCTAAATTCCAATGCAAAGACTATAAAATATCCATGCCTCTTTTCAATTATTAAAACATGAAAAGCTTACCTCATCATTCATCACCCATCCCCCAATAACAATCTCCAACTGCCCATTCCTGACTAACTTAGTAAAACTTTCTCTTTTCAAGTCTGACGCATCCCGCCACCATCTCTCCAAGTATGACATCTCCTCCCATATAAATTTGCGACGTGCATCCTGCAAAAAGTATATAAATTCATGTTGGGAACCTGAGACCAACTTTGGTCCTCTACACATAAAGAAATCAACATAGACATATAGGTGCCTAACAGTTGCTAGCTACAGGACGGAATTTGCTTCATAACAAAGTCTGAGCGAGATCAATGAGCATTTACGGGGTCATGGGAATAAAATTTGTAAGTCTAGGAAAAATTTGATCAAATATGTATGAAAATATCTAAATCAATGAACTACTAGAGATCTCCCAACCCACAACGATAGTAAGTAACCAAAACAGTAGAAACTATCAACATAGTGAATTTAGTTCAACAATTAAAGAAGAATGACTATCAGATAATGGCGCCAAAGGAAATTGGACAGACCCCATTTTCCACTAAAATTAAGATATCCAACAAAGTCATTAAAACTCTTACAAGACCATGAAAAATTCAATAGAGTAGTCATAAGAATGGAAAAAGAATTTACCCTGGAGAGGGACTCAACGATGGTGTCCAATATATGCCTGGACTGCCGATCATAGTACTCCTCCACCGTCAACTTCCACCCGGGATCATTATGCGAGTGCGGCACAACGAAAACCTTTAGCTTCTCCTCATCCCACTCATTCCCATCGTACTTGACCTTCCAACCCTGCTTCCAAGCTCCCCCATCAATATCCCGAAATTCGATCCGATCATAGAGATCCTTCGTCGTGATGTCCACCGTGGCGGCAGATATGTCTCCGCCACTCCTCTTCGCTCCTGCGGCACCACCACCATCGGATTTAGGGGTCGCACGACGAATGGAAGAACGGCGAACAAGTTGGGAGCTCTTCGAGGTGGAAGAGGAGGAGGATGAAGAGAGGTGGCTGGGTACTCCGTAGCGCAGAAATACAGCCAGGAAGAGGAGAAGGGAGAGGGAGATTCCGATGGCGAAAAAGGTGGACGAAGGGGAGAAGGGATTGCGACGGCGAAAACCGGAAGGTTTGCGGAGGGGCTTCGGTTTGGTGCTGCTAGTGGGGAGGACGGCATGGCCAAAGCTGCCTCCGGCGCTGCCACGGCGGTTGCCGGAGAAGAAAGGCATCAGTGATTGAACGGGTACAGGTTCAGTCGCTGGCGAAGAGAAGAAATATTGGGTAGAAAAAACGGAGCAAGAGACTGAACGGGTCAGCAAAGTGGCCTTTTTATATATTTATGCCACTCTCAAAAAAATAATAATAATGACATTTATTTGAGATATTGTAAATCTACCTTCGTAGAATTATCACATTTCTTGAAGGTGTGCCAATAAAAACTCTAGCCGTCTCAATTTTTTTGCTCTATTATAGTAGATTTTGACTCTTTATCTCTCTCATTTATCTTTCATGAAATCTCTTATTTTATCATCAACATGTCATTTAAGTTTTTTCAATAAACATCTTCTCTTTGACTTTTATAAAATGCTACTATAAAAGAGATTTTTCTTTCTTGATTTTCTTCCTCTTAGCCTTAACTCGTTGGGCAACTTGTCATTGTCTTCTCATCAAGCTAGTATAACCTCTAATGCCCTAAATTGGAAAAATCTTTTAGCCTAAAACTCTAACACCATAACCCTATTAGCTATATCCCAAAATAAGATAATTCATTTCTCTAACCAGAAAGTATAATAGGGTTCTAAAGAATGGGCGTTATGTTTGGTTGGCTATGTAATCGACATACACCCCTGCTACAAGACTCTTCTTTTAATCATCAAAAAATCTTAGCAACTAAAATGTATTAATACTCTCCTATCTCTAAAAAAAAGATTCTTCTTATTTAAATTCACCTCTTTGTAGAATTACAAGATGGCCTAATTAGGAGAGCATTGATTTTTCTTTGACAAATTATCATCATGCAAAAAAAGGTCCCTGATATTTTGTCCAAATAGGAAAGAATTCACTTCCCTCTCTCTTATGATCAAAATTTATGATATTCCTCTCAGTTTCTATAAGTCATGTGGTATTTCAAAAATTGCAAATGTTATAGGTTCTTCCTTATATGTTGACTCTCTAAGTGTTGAGAAATCACATCTCACTTTTGCATAAGTACATGCAAAAGTGGATAAAATCTATTTTGCTTCTTAATATCATATCTCTTAGTAATAAGGAATTAACTCTTTATGTGAGTATGATTATAAACCAATTCCACCTAGCAACTATGGCTCGCTTGTTCACCCTGCTAATCCATGCCTAAAAAATCGCATCAAAGGCCTACCACTTGCTTTGTCTAGGCGTGATAGAAACAAAAGTATGAAGCCCAAAAAATAAAACTTTAAACAAGCCTTCTACTTTGTCTTTTACAGGTAACATCAACATTATGCCCCTTACGACCTCTGCAACAATACTTAACTCTTTCCTACCTTTTTCTAATACCCCTGCTTTAGGCAATAACAACCAATCCAGATCATGCCCAACCACCTCTCGCCAGGTTATCCCTAACCTAAAAAGCACCATAACATATCCATCCTCCATCACGAACACAACCAACTATCTACTCAAAATCAAAACAGGTTCTCCATATTGACTAGTAATATGGAAAACCAAAAACCTAACATCCTCTGATACCATAAAAAATACAAGCATTTAGAAAATTATCTCAAAGCCCTCAAATTATACCTCATCCTTATTAGATAAAGCCTCTTATGCTCCTATGGCCCAAAAGTTGGCTACCAACACTCCAAAAATATAATGAATTCTTCTACATTATCTTTTGAAATGTAAAGGCTTCAACAAGTTTGATTGGATTCTTAATTATAAAACTCTAATATAATCCTTCAAATTAAATTTATTTTGCATTCTAGAGATAAAATCAACAACAATTAGATGGTTAACCCATCATTTTTTAAAAATTACAACCTCTTTGATAATGAGGGAGATTATAACAACTTTATGTATTCTAACCTTGGAGAATTTTGATCAAATGGGATGCCTCCCTCATCTCCTTCTCTCCTATATACTCTTATAGTGAGGTCATTCATGATAGGTGAATTTTGGGAGTTCTTAGCCCATTTTTCTCTTAGTTGTCTATGCATCAAATTCACAATCACAAAGAGAAACTCTTTGAAATATTTTAAGATATATTGGAGCTAAGGTTGCAAATACTTCTCTCATCTGGGCTATTTTAGGAGATTTTAAGTTTTGCATAAATTATAATGATAAAAAGGGTATGACCACTATTCTTAATAGTAGGGTCTAGAGTTTGAACAACAAGATTTTTATACTTCAACTAAATAACTTATCTTAGTTGGTATTTTCTACTTTTGGTTTAATAATAGGGCTAATTACCCTATCCACATTAAGTTGGTCCATGTGCTTATTAACGACAATTGGCTTGGCTTATTCTCTACTTCCTACTATAGGATAGAAATCTCTAGATGTTATAATCACTCTTCATTGATTATTCATACTCATCAGAACCTTAGTCTCAATCACATATTCTAATTAAAAGGCTATCGGATCAAATTGCCTCAATTTTGGGGAGCTTTATACTCTGCTTTCTTTAACATCAACAAAAATGACCCCATATGCTCTATTTACTCTGGACTACAATCATATATTCCAACTAAAAAACTACTAGACCAAATTGCCTCAATTTTGGGGGGCTTTATACTCTACATTCTTCAACATCAACAAAAATGACCCTATATGCTCTATTTATTTTGGAGTAAAACTACTTAAAGACATCATCAAAACTAAAAAGTGGAACACTTTCATTTTCATACCCAAGAAGATTAAAGATTTTGAAAGTCAGTAGGATTATTATTTTGAGATGCTCAACAAAAACCATGCTTAATGATAAGGTTAAACATCTAGGAGAGGCTCTTATAGGTTCATGTTTTATATATACTTCATGGATTTTACAAGAAGACAAAATTAATTGGTTGAAAAAAAGTGAAAAGAATCTCAAATTTTTGCATGAAAAAATCAAAGGAAAAAATAGCTAAAATCTTATCAAAAAAATCTCTATGACATGGGATCTTTCTTACTTATTATGAAATTGCTTATGTTTTCATTCAACATTTTAAAAAGCTCTTTAATTCTCATATATTTGGATTAAACAAACACCCTCTTCCACTGGCAGGTAGTAAGATTCCTTCCTACCTCATCTCTTTTTTACTACTTTTATGATACTAAATTAAATTAAAAATGTGATATTCTCTTCCTCAAATAATTTTTCCTTAAGACTAGATGGTTAAACATTTAATTTATGTTTTCTAACTTGGGATTTTCCAAGCTATGAAGCACTTTTTCAATTTTTCAATAAGAGCTAATTGCCCAAAAAAGTCAAAGTCACTAGTATAGCTCTCATCCCCAAGTCTCAGCACATTACTAGTATCATTGGTTACAGGTCTATCTCATTATGCAACGCCTTCTATAAAATTATTACTAAATTCTAGCTGCTAGAGATTTTAACTTATTATTTCCCATATCATTCATCCTAGTCAGGTAGATTTTTTCAAAAAATAAAATATCTAATAATAATATTATCATAGCTAGAGAACTTTTATTTGATTTTCAATATGCAAAAATACTATTTTGTGCCAAATTGGATATCTTTAAGGCTTTTACTAATATTTCAAAAGAATTCTTACTATCTAGACTTCAACAAAGGGAGTTTCCTAGTACTTTAATCGATTAGATCAAAGCATGTATTGAAAACATTCATTATTTTATTTGTATCAATGGTTCTTTGGAAGGATTCCTTAATTCTACTTTGAGTTTGAGGCGAGTTTACCCTCTATCCCCTTATTTATTTTGCATTGTCTTGGATGACTTATCAAATCTTTTTTAATCCTCTTCAATGATAAAGTTTTGTGAGTGCATCAAAATTGGGAATAAACATTTTACTCATTTTATGTCGATGATTTATTTGTATTTACTCATTTTGTGCCAGAGGTATCTTTGAAATGGCTTAGAAATACTATCTAAGTGTTGTGTTGCATTTTAACAAAGATATTGCCTCTTTCGCATATTTTGGCATACCCTATGGCTTCTAGAAGGGCATTGATCTCTGATCTTCAACCTCTAATGAATAAAGCTGCTCTACTTCTTGAGAGTTATAAAGTCAAAACTTTTTCTTTTTTTGATAGATAGTATTACATTCATTTCACCATTTAGAGCTCAATTGCTTATTTGGATCAAAAGTTCTATTATCCCTAAAACTTAAACTAAACATTTTAATAAGTTGTGTGCTAGATTCCTATATCGGTGTGATATAAATGCAAGAAAGTTGTATGTAGTATCGTAAAAGAACACTTGCAAACCCCTAAAATATGGGGGATTGGGCATTCTAGCTCTTACTAATCTCATTTATGCTTGTAATTGTTTTATAATTTGGCATGTGATTAATTATGAAAGTCTTCTTGCAAAATGGTGGAAGCATAAATATGCCTCTTTTTGAAAACCTAGCTCATCTCAATGCTAGAAGATGTTGAAATTGGTTGTTGAAAATATAAAATCTTATTTCATATTTCAAATTTGCTATGATAGTAATGTATCTTTCTTTTGTGATCCTTGGTTTAATGGCAAAGCTCTGTATGAATGTTTTAATATTACTCATATCTCTCATTTTTATTTTTTGGAACTTACCTGCCTACTTTCATGTGCCTCTATGGTATACTATTTCTACTTTATATGCATTGGGTATGGGTATAGACACTGCTCTTTTGAAGTGCAAAGATGGGCCTAACTTCAAAAGCTTCTTGCATTTGAAATATCAAAATTGGAATAAGTTTAGTTGTTTAAACAAATTTGGCATAATAATCATTCCCTTTGATATTCAATATGTGTCAGGTTTATTATTATGAGGGAGCTGAAAAATTGTTGACAAATTGATCATCAAAAACATTCCTGCAATACCCTAGTGTAACCTCTATAATGATAGTATTAAATCTACATCTCATATATTTTTTTAAATGCAATTTCTCCTACAACATGGTCTGTAGGTTTATCCTCCTTTTTTTTTACTTCATCTGAATAATTCTTAAATTAAGAATCATATTGTTAAGCTTCCTTCTGCTTCTCGTGGGAAAAAATGCCTATTATTTTGTGATATGTCGTTTGATCTATCTTTTATAGGGTGATAGAAATAATAAAAGGTTTGGGAATAATATACAAAGCCAGTTGACACTATATATTCATATTAAAAATGCTATTGGTTGCAAATTATAGTCCTTAGAAAAATTATGAAGATACTAAGGATTTATTTTGATGGCAAAAAGCTTCTATCTTATATGTTGGACAATGATGAACAATGTTTTGACAACCCCAATTTATTCATTGGGCGTATTCATCATATGGATTGTCTTAAAATCTTACTAAGGCAACCAGGGTGAATGCTTTCTAATTTTTTTATGAGGCTAATATGTTTTCATGTGTCATAATTTTGTGCTTTCTAAGTCTAGCTTTTTAGTGCTTCAAATAATATTCCTATTTTTCTATTATAATCACTTTTTTTGGGCATTGTTAAATTTTTATTGTAGCTCAAGAGTTTTGTTTGGTATCTCATGGAGTTGTATTTAGGATAATCCCCTACTATAATTAAACACTATAACAATAGGAAAGGACTTAATTATCCCCATTCATTTCGTCCAAAAATAATAATCTATATTCAATATAATATGATATTGAGTTCTTAAAATATTACAAACATAATTTATATATTTTTGTCATTGACATAAAAATGAGCACATACACATGTAAGAAACACAATATCAAACTTTCAAATCGAACATTTATACCAACTCATTTGAATGTTTAATTTAAAAGATGAGTGTATCATTCCCTTGTTGCTTCACCAAAAGTTCTAAAACATTTAAGTTCTCACCCCATGCTCATATTAAATTTCTTGCTTTTAGATTTTTCAGCTGCTGTTGCGTCATGACTCAACCTGACAAAGTGGAAACAAATGGTCAGAGTTTTTAAAAATTGTTTTCTAATATTAAATAATATCAAAACTTGTTCATATATTTTATTATAATAACAACTTCAAATTTTATAAAAAAAAATCACTAAATAATAAAACTTATTCTATCAAGTGTTTGACATGACTGACGCACTTGCTCTTATGTAGTCCAAGACTGATATATTAAAATCTGGAGGAGTCAATTTCTCGATAATCCAAAGAGAGAGAAAGCATTGGTCGGCTGAGCAACTTGCTTAGGCGTTCTATCACGTGGATTCTATTCAATATTCTTAGATTGATTGAACGGGCCATCCTAAAATGAATTGAGCGATGATAACAAGGATCATTTCATGGAGGTGCTTTGGTGAAATATTCAACTCCCTAACAAGTGGAGGAGCTAGTGAGAACTGCCTTATGACGGTTTTGATCATCTTTGTCAGATAATCTTCCATTTGTTGAAGCTACGTGGAGGTGAAGGAGTCTTTTCTTTAATGCACTACTTTGAGGTGTCTTCTCTTGATCG
>JAJBZI010005991.1:0-11095 GCA_021234465.1 Dendrobium hybrid cultivar
AGTATTTGGTCAAAAAAATAAGGAGTTAGCTACCAAATCAGGGCTTAGGGCAATTGTGGATAAGACAGCCCAGCATACCATTCCATCTCCACCACCCTTATAGATAGCCCAGTATACTATTCCATCTACACCATCACTACAAACAACCCGACATACCATTCTATCTCCACCACTGCTACTGCCATCTTCTCATCCACCAACTGGTAACATTTTCCTTCATCTGACGTCACACAGTCATTCTTTCCACCATTTTACTAGGGACCTTCACAAGCAGTTAACCTATCATTACCCTCCTTACCCTTACCCTCCTTATTAAGGCTCCTCCATATTATACACCTTTTGCCCGTCTATATTAGGCTGGATCTTTGATAACATCAAAATATAGAGCTGAGAAGGCAGGACCTTCAGAGGCTGTGCCACCTGAAAACATACTACAGTGTATAGAGCCCAAGGGTGATATATAAGTTATAATATATTATTTCATTTGGTTTAATATAATTATCTAAACTATGTTATTTTCTATAATTTTAATCCTTTAAAGCGGCCTACATATAAGATCAGAGACATCATTATGAGCATATATGATGCACCCTACTTATCATAGAAGAAGATACCGAAAGAAAATTGTGACGTGTAGTTCAAGGAGTTTGGGATAAATAAAATTTATTTTTTGTAGTTAATTTAAATAATTAATCACAGATAAATATTTTTCTAACATTTTTAAATAGAGAAAGTTCAATTGGAATTTGGAGTATAATTCCATAGTTAGAATAAATTTTGAGATGAGGGGTTCTACACACCTGAGAGACATATTTACAGACATCAGAAAGAACGGCTTACACTCCTTATAGCTTTGAGAGGTTGTATATAATATATTGATGCATGCTTGTTCAACCTTGAGTTTGTTAAGAAGCAAGAGCAGAACAAGACAAATCAAGCATCAGATGTTGGGTGTTTAGGTCCCTCCCTCTACACTAGTAGTTATGTGCCTCACCTAGAGTACATATGATGATTAGAAATTAATTTTTATTCTTATTTTATAAAAATATTTATATTATTTTAAGAATATTTATTTGTAGAAAGGTGTGCTTGGAAGAGACCCTACATCTTTGAAGTTGTATTATCGAACCAATCAACATAAGGAAGATCAGCGGTGGTTCGATGAGAGATCAAAAAGGCTCATGTGAGTATAATGTTTAGTGTTCATTAATAGATTTAATTATTTTTTTATATATTTCATCATTTCATACAGCATGATTATCTATGCTTTAGAGAGTCTTAGCCTACCAGTGGTGAGGGATCAATTAGTGGATCCATTATCTGACTACCAGGCAGTCACAGGCTGTGGTAGAGAGAAAAAATGGGAGAGTATGGGGCTGTTTGTTTGACTAAGAAAAAAATGTAGAGTAAAACGAAATACTTGCTTTCTTAAATTCGGGCATTTGGCATGAAGCAAAATAACCGAAATGTAGCAAAGTAAAGCAATTATAATTCCCTCGCTAATGTATTAGCGCTGTATTCAGAACCCACTCAAATCGAGCAGATTCTAAATGCATCGCATCCTCTCGTGCGGAAACAACAAAATCTCAACTTCCCGTGGGCGCTCCTCCTTCCATCTCTTATATTGAGCTCTTCACAACCCGCGACACTTCAGCCCGCGACGCTTCCGCACGAGGGGAGGAGGAGATATGAGCAGGAGAGGATCACGAGGAGACGAGGAGGAGGGTTTGGTCGACCGCCGAGGCAATGGCGGGTGCTGGTGGGATCGTCGTCATCGGCGATCCAACGTCTCTTTGAGGTGTGTATGGCTGTTTTCAAGGGTCCACAGACGGTGCCATTGCCCAAGGACGTTCAAATGTTGTAGCTTGTTCTCGGTAATGGTTTTGTTTCATATGTGCTAGATTGTGTTTGTTTGATTTCTTGAATTCTGACAAGCTAGCTAAAATTAGATGGTTTCTTGTGAAATTTTAAACTGGTCAAGGAATTTGTTATCTCTGCTGGATTGGAATGCACATGATACTGAATAATGATGGCTTGATGAGGTTTTATTCATTTTTCTTTAAATTTGGGTCAGAGTTTAATCTAGGTCATTGAATTTTAAATGCTTATGTGATTGCTGATTAGTTAGTTAATAATTATGTATTTATGATTTATCATTTATTCTGTTATTAGTGTTGATTTGAGTATTTTAAGTTAATATTGTACAAGATATGTTGTTCCTTCCATTACTGATGGCCAATTCAATGCTATTCTATTATTATTAACGCTCCTTTGGTTGCTAGATAGAAAGCATGTTTCTAGAAATCAGTGATTTGATTTTCACTCATTTTATGTGGAAATGGAATTATCATTTCTTAAAGATTTTGAAGTTGAAAGTAAAGTCGAAAAGTGATTTTTGTATTTACTTTGCAGAATACACTGCATTTACTTTACTCTGCAAATGTCTAACCAAACAAGAAAAATAGTTCTCCTGCATTTACTTTGCAGATAACCAAATAGCTACAAAGTATTCTAAAACACACTACATTTACTTTACTCTGCATTCCTTTTTCAGACAACCAAACAGCCCCTATATGGATTATTCTCTTAAGCTCCTATTTATGAGAAGAGGGCTTTCAATTTTTTATAAATGCAAAAGGTTTTTGATGGACTTCTGAAAGAAAATCTATTGAAAACTATTGATACTAGAATCAACGACATTTATTCCACCAGAAATTTTCAACGGCCGTCCGGCAAATTAATCGCTGGTAATGATGGTAGGATCTTCTGATGGATTTTTCATTAGTAATGTTTTGGAGTTTATTACAGGCAGTTTATCCGTCGGTAAAATTTTAACAAAATTGGACAGACAAAAATCCACCGAAATTTTCTATCAGCTTTTTGGCTGTTGAGTTGTGGTTGTGACGACCATATTGCAATAGTAATCCTAAGATTTTCATTGGCTAATCCATCGGTAATTCGTTAGTAATTTTTCAGAAATATTTTTGATGGGAAAAAATGTCAGAATTTTGTTTCCGGTGCGACTTTTAGCGATTCTATTTTATCCATTGATAATCCGTCAAAAAATTCCATTACCAATAGATTTTAGTCTATTTTCGATGGATATGATCATAAAAAAATGATGATTTTCCTACAGTGTCTTCTTGTAGGACTTTCACTTGGAGAGAGTGTGTGACCCGCATTTGGGTTTGGATTTCATGCCAATTATAGTAAGTAAGGGTTATTTATTAATGGATAAACATAGTTGTCTTTATTAGAGGCATAATCCTTATTACTTGTACTAGCTCCCTTAATATTTTAGGTTGACAATATTGCTTTCATATTCATTTGTTATTTTGCATATGTTGTAGATCTTATTATTACTCATAACAAATGTATCATGTAGTAGATGTAGTCTCACCTTGATTTATTGATGCATGATCTCTTATCTGATTAATGTGTTTCCTACTATAGATAATTTGATTGATGCAATTTAATTTTATTAAATGGAATAAATGATACTCTTGTTTGTAAATTAGATTAATTATGAATTTTTAAAACTTGTCATATTGATTATATAACACCCGTTGAAACTTATTTGTGAAATCCTAGACATTGTATGCTTGCGTAAAGGTTGATAGAATTCTACTAAGTATTGGCTAGCTAAGCCGACGGGCCCTGTGAATGAAGACTCTATAGAAAATCACTAGATTTTCTTGGGTTGGTGTTTACCTTCCTGATGTAGGGTGTTTGACAAAATTAACTATAGTTATATACATCTAAAGGTGTAGATGTATATAATTAGATATTAGTTAAACTTAAAGAATAGCTAATGAGTCATTTAAAGGATGATGATATCTAGGATGATTGTGATTGTCATTGCATTAACTATAGGTTGGCATGCACATTTGCAATAGCATCATACTAGAACCTTTATAGCAATCATGACTAGTGACATTATTGCATTGATAGATTGATTATTAGTTTCTATATTACCTATTGATTTAATCATGTTGCAAGCCTTATTCCTTTATCATTTATACTTTAATTGATTGGAGTTACTCGCTAGATTTGATTTATCAAACTCTCTCATTTTTGTCTCTTTAAATAGCAGGTCCTACAAGAGTGCTTTATGGAACATCATCACAGAAGCCAAACTATCAATAATAGAGTATTTTTGATATTTTATACTTCATAGTAGATATGTATTTGATTTTAAGGGTTGGGTAGTTTCTTTTATGTTATTTGTTTTTATATTTTTTTTGTTGGTAATAATCTTTTGTGTTGGTGTATTATTTTTTAATTCATAATAATCAAATGAAAGTTTAGTTTCTCTTCCCTTATTTACTATGATATATTTAGTTATATTATTGGTTTAAGCACTTTTCTTTTTGTGAGTACAAAATATGTCTTTCTAACCTTCATCGCATCTCATGTCGTTAGGTTGTGCTGCTTTCCAGACCTGGGTGTGATAGAGTGTTATCAAAGCCTAATCTATTTTGTATTCAATATCCCTTAATTCCTTTAGCATTAGGTAGCAAGTTAAGTTATCTTATGTTATCCTTGATAATTAATACTATATTTTGACATGTCATATTTATGTAATTATCAATGTATATTATTTTGATATACTTATTTATTATTTTTGAATGACACTAAAGAGAAAGAATGTTATCGCCTCCCATGGAACTAATGGATCAATAGTTATCGAGGAAGCTGCACCTATTCCATGAGGACCATGTTCTAACAACTGTTGAGGTGTTGATGCCACAAACCCAGATATCAATATGTTGATCATAATGATGATGAATGTAACTACTCGCCTCACTCAAGTGGTGCATGCTATTCATCAAGTTACTAAGTAAGTTTCCTAACCAACTCAACCAACACTATCATTAGTGCAATAAGAGTCTATAGGAGATCCAGTTGTAGGCCCAACTCATGTAAAACAATCAAAATCATAGAGATATAATGGATCTTATTATAATAATTTACTTCTTCGTTTGAACTAGTAAATGAAAATTTAAAATCTACAAATCATTTCGATTAATGGAGGGGTGATAAAATGAGTAATAGATCAGTTCCTAAAGACTCATCCTCCAACATTTAATGGTAAAATGGGGCTTATCAAGTTAGACACTTTTCTTCATGATATAAAAAATAGCCTTGAGGCATCAAGTTCCCCAAAGAGTGAAAGTTGAATATGGATGTATTTTAACTACGAAAAGGTGTTGACGACTGGTGGGAGAGCCAATGATGCATTAATTTTAGAGCTAATGCAGTGATTTCTTAGGCTAAATTTGAGAGACTATTTCTGGAGTAATATTTCCCCGTGGTGGACCATTTAATGTTGATGAATGATTTGAGAAAGCTGGAACAATGGATAAAAATATTTTGGGAGTACGAGATAGTTTGTAAGGATTGTCAAATATGTGACATCCATTGCCCAGCATGAAGACCAAAATTTTTACAACTTCCTTTCTGTCCTAAGAGATGATTTAAGAAAAAATTGTTAACAAGTGCACCACTATGAAAGAATTGGTAGACAGAGCTATCATGTTGAGATGGAAATAAATGGCTATGAAGAGAAAGATACTGGAAAATAAAAAATCATAGAAAATTAAGTACAAGAAGATGAACAACATAATAAATATCACAACCAAACGTCAAAAAATAATCCTCATTATATTCACTATGGAAAATGGCATTTATGGACTTAAAATTTGGTGGTCAACAAAAATATCAATTGTTATAGCACTGAGAAGACCAGAGCTTTCCCACTTAAGACCCAAGATCAATCAAATCTTATAGTTGCCCAAGTTAATAATAAGCATCCACATAGGAATAGCTGGAAAAAATCACATGGGGATAGATACCATAAGCAGAATGGCAAAAGATAAGTTAAAAAAAATTATTCTCAGCCTCAATAACAATCACAACATATTTCAATATCTCATTTTTACCAACAACATCTTGTCTCTCAATACCAATAATAACATCAATGTTGTATCAATAACATCAACAAATGATGTAGTATGAGATACTGTGACCTCGAATGCAGGAGCAATCTTTAGTTTTAATGGTGCATGAGGTGTATTATCTTGCTTGTATCTACAATTAAAGCCTGTAAGGCTGAAGGTGTATTGGGTATCATGCTCACATAATAGATAGCAATAAGCCAGAGATCTGTTTAGATATTGTCCCAATAGTTCAAAAATTTGTAGATGTATTTCTTGATGACTTTTCTGCTTCTCACCTAATTGTAAGATTGAGTGCATCATAGATCTAGTCATAAGTACTAATACAAGTTCTAAGGCACCATATTGCATGGTACCAGACAAAATTTAAGAAATTAAAGTTTAATTACAGGAATTATTTGATAAAAGATTCATTAGACCCAATGTTTTACCATAAGGAGTACCAATTTTATTCATGAAAAGAAGGATAAAAGCATGAGATTGTGCATCAAGCACAAAGAACTAAACAAGGTCACCATGAAAATAAAATATCCTTTACCTCTCATCGATGATCTGTTTGACCAATTACATGGCTTTTTTGTTTTTTCAAAGGTTGACCTTCCTTCATGGTACTATGAGTTGAGGATCAAGATTGAATACGTGTCAAAGATAGCTTTTTGATCTTGATATGGTCACTACAAATTTTTAGTCATGCCTTTCAAATTGACTAATGCCCCAACTGCTTTTATGGAATTGATGAATAGGGTATTCAAGTCTCTCTTAGATCAGTTTGTGATAGTATTCATTGATAATATTTGATCTATTCCAAAAATGATGAAGAGCATGTCCAACATCTCAAGACAACATTGAATATTCTATGAGAGAATAAGCGTTATGTAAAATTCTTAAAATGTGAGTTTTGGTCTAATGAACAAGCTAACCTAGAATTCTTTTAAGTTTTTATCATTTGATGTTGTTAAGAAAGTTTTTAGAAGCTCAAGAATTGTCTAGTGATAGCTCATATTCTCACCATTCCTTCTAGTACTGATAGATTTCAAATTTATAGTGATGCATCACATCAAGTCTTAGGTTATGTCTTAATGAGGTAATGTAGCAGCTTACGCATCCAGATAGCTCAAGATGCATGAATAGAATTACCCTACACATGCTTGGAGCTAACTGCAATTATTTTTACACTAAAGATTTAGAGTTATTATCTTTATAGTATTCATTGTGAGGTTTTCACTAACCATAAGTGCTTGAAAGACATCTTTACTCAAGAGTTGAATTTGAGACAGAGATGATTTTTTGAGTTAATGAAATATTATGATTTGTAGATTTAGTACCATATAAGCAAAGCTATTATAGTGGAAAATTCATTGGAGCAAACACTACAGGAATAACTGTTATTACTGGCAAATTATAACGGTGGATTTCTAGTGAAATCATGGCTACCAATAATATTCATTACTGATGGCTTTTCCATCAAAAGTCTGCAGCTAATCTGCCGCTGATAACAGGGGAAATGATTCGCGAGTAAGTCTGTCGATGTATACTCCATGTTGATAGGTCAGTGTATTCGCAACAGCTTTGCTACAGAAATATCTATAGGTAACTATACATAAACTCTGGTAGATAGATTCGCCGGTAATCCATCAGAAAGGGCCCTATTTTGAACCTGAACCGAGTCGCTGCCCCATTTCCTTCTTCCTCTCCCGCACGAGATTATTAGCCGACCGACCTCACTACTCAGATTCCAACCATTTCTTGATCATTTTCTTCCATTCTTTTTTTTATTTGAAAGGTATATCGTCCAATCTTTACTCTTTTCAAATTCTATTGAATTATAATCGTTAGTTATTCTTATATTTGAGATTTAAGAAAATTTTATAATTTCTAATTTTATGGATTATTCAAGGTTTATATTGTGCTAGATTACATTGATTAGTTAGTAATTTTAGAGAAGAAGAATTTATACACATCAATTTAGATTTTTTAGATTTTTGATAAAATTGTAAAAAATTTCAAGTAAAGAAATTTGGTAGATTTTTAGTTAATTATTATTTTAAATTATATTGATTAATTAGATGCTTATTGTATTAATGTGAATTGTGATCATTTTTTTAGAATTTTAAATTGGAGTAAATGGATATCCGACCTGAGAGGGGTTGGAATTACAATAGGCTTTTACTAGGACAAAAAAGGACTCACAAATGACTTTCTTCATGATGTTGAGTATTTTATTTACATGACCTGCCAACTATTTATATTTTTATTTGAAGGAAAATTTAGATGTCCATGCACAAAGCATAAAAATCAAGCCTACTCATTCCCAATGAGGTAAAGCTTGTTTATCATAAAGGATTTCTCCAAGGAAACTGGTATTAGACTTCGTATGGCAAGTTCTTGCCACATTCAGACAGTTAGTGTGGTCCATCCTCAAGCACTAGACTAGTAGAGGCTGATAAGAACATCAAAATAATATACAAAAATCTCATGTTTAATGCAGCAGGTCCAAACATAATACCACATATGGATGAGACGCCTAATGAAGAAGCACAAAAATTTTATGATTTATTGGAGGCATCTTAGTAATCATTATGAGATGGTTGCACTTTATATTTTGAGTTATTAGTTGTAGTGAGGATGCTCAATATTAAAACAGAATACAATGTCCCTCAGGAGTGCTTCAATAATTTTATAGGTATGATGTAAGAGAGTAATCCGGAGGAGAATCTAATTCTAGCAGACTTGTATCAGACAAAAAATTTAGTGTCAAAGATGGGACTATCTGCCATGGAGATTGATTATTACAGTAATAGGCGTATGTTATATTACAAGGATACTACAACAAATACTATTTATCAGACTTGTAGTGCACCCAGATATAAACTCAAATATAAAAAATAGTGAAAATAAAAAGACGTGCCATTTTTTTGTTATTTTATTTATTGATTATTCCTAGACTTCCGAAGCTATACGGATCTATGAGCTCAGTTGGTAACATGAGATGGCATAAGGAGAAGTCCTCTTTGGATAGTCTTCTTTCTCATTTTTCAGATGCAGAAGCATGGAGGTATTTTGATCGTACACAAACATCCTTCGCAGCAGAACTGTATAATGTTTGGTTGGGGTTATGTGCTGATGAGTTCACTCCTCACAGTTAGACAGGTGCACCATACTCCTGTTGGCCAATTATACTAACAATGTATAATCTACCTCCAGAGATATGTATGACTCCTTATATATTTCTAACGCTTATTATACCAGGACCACACAACCCAAAGGCTAAAATAGATGTATATTTATATTCATTGATTGATGATCTAAATTTTATTGTGGGAAGATGGTGTCAGACATATGATATCTTCAGAAAGGAGAATTTTATCCTCAAAGCTATTTTATTGTAGACCATAAGAGACTTTCAAGCATTTAACTTATTATCTGGGTGGAGCATTGCAGGGAAGTTAGCTTATCCTTATTGCAAGAAGAATATAAAAATATTCACTCTAAAGTATGGAGGGAAAAACATGTGATTTGATTATCACCGAATCTTCTTACCTCCAGATCAACAATTCTAAAGAAACAAAGATGCATTCTTAAAAAATCAGGTTGAAAGGTCACTCTCACCATCGAGATTAAGTGGAGCAGTGATGCTGGAGAAGGTTGGTGATTTCCATACTATTGTTGAAGCTCTATTATTATCAAAGCTTGGAATTTCTAGATAAAGAGTTCAACACAATTGTACCAAAAAAGTATATTCTAGATGCTATCTTATTGGAGCACAAACTTGATCATGCATAGCTTGAATATTTCATAGCATGCTCTACTTCACATTTTATATTACTATTTTTACTAATATATTATATTTTTCTTTTAGATGGCTTCAGGTGGTGAGCCTCCAGACAAATCATTTGGAGGGATATTTGATTGAAGGCACAAGATGACAGTTACCAGAGTGCTTAGATGGACAATTGATGATCAATCCCAACCCACAGCTCCACCTCTACCACCACAGGTAGCCCAACAGACCATTCCATCTCCTTAGCTACCAACTGGTAGTCCATAGTTCCCCTCATTAGATGTCACACAGTCTACTTCCTTTTTTTCTCCTTATTACTCAGCACCTTTACAGGCTATTCCCTCCACCTATCCTTACCCTCCTTATCTTACCCTTACCCTCCTTATCAGCCCCCTCCATATTACAAACTTGCTAATTTTCCATATCATGCTGAACTATTGACAACACCTGATTAGGCAGGTTCTTTGCAGCCACCACCATCTAAAGACAAGCGTCAGTGTACAGAGCCCGATGGTGATACGTAAGTTTTAAACTTTTTTTGTTTTACAGTTCTAAACATTTCAAGCAATTATCTAAAATGTCTTTTTGTTTACAGGTTTTATCCTTCAAAGCAACCCATGCATAAAATCCAGGATATCATTAAGAGCCAATATAATGTGCCTTACTTATCATGAAAGAAGATCCTGAAAGATTTTTGGGATATATGGTTCAAAGAGTTTGAGGTAAATATCATTCATAATTTTAGTTAATTTAAATAATTGATCACTAATAAATAATTTTTTTTCAAATAGAGAGATTTTTGATGCAATCTTGCACATAATGCTATATTCTTGATAAATTTTAAGAAGAGAGGATCGACTCGTTTGCGTGACATATTCATAGATATAAGGAAGAGATATGAGCGTCCCTTGTGGCTTAGAGAGGGATTATATGTCGAGCTTATACGAGAGTGGTCATCACTTGAGTTTGTGAAGAAAGGGCCCAAAATAACTAAAACATGGCTTCAGATTTTGGGGGGTTTAGGGTCATCTCTGCAACTTATGGATTTGTGCCTTATAAAGAGCACAAAAGACAATTGTTAAGTGATCAATTCCCTGTAATTAATTTAAATATTTTAAATTATTTTAACAAATATTTTTTTTTGTAAAAAATTGTACTAGGTAGAGACCTTACCTCTTTAGAGTTCATACCCGAACCCACTAACACCAGATAGATCAGCTGTAGGTTAATGAGAGATCAAAGAAGGCTCATGTGAGTTTAATTTTTAATATTCATTAATAAGATGTAGATTTAAATAAATTTTTTATATATTTAATCATTTTATGCAGGATAATTATTTACACTTTAGAGATTCTCA
>JAJBZI010005992.1:0-11108 GCA_021234465.1 Dendrobium hybrid cultivar
TATATGTGAACACTAGGAACCGAGAGCTTATATTTTTATGATGAGTTTTATTTAAAAGCCTTTGAAGGCTTAATGTGAGTTTTAAAATAAATATCTCGACGATTTGGCGATCATACATTTGCTTGTTAATTTTAGTCGTGTCGACTTTAGTTCTTTCAAGGAGGAGTATCGGACTTGAAATTTAACCTGTACAACATTCTCAGAATCTTGGTTTAGGAGATTAATGTCGAGGTCGGAGCATATGCGAGTGATGAGCTTGATAATAATATTTTAAATTAGCGAGCTTTTAAACCCACGTAGCATTCTCAGATGATGTTTGCAAATGTAGCATTATTATTAGAGCACATGCAGGTGATTAGTTTAAAAATAAAAACTTTGAATAAGCTAGCTTTATTTTATTTACGCACTTTTCAATTTCCTGGCATGCTTCTCAAGGCAACATACTTTGGTATCTTATTATGCATTTCTCGAGGCGAGATACACTTCTTGAGGTTATAACATGCTTTTTGAGGTTGCTGCATGCTTTTCAAGACAACATGTTGATAGAACCTTACAAGAAATCCTTTTGCTGATTTTTGGATTGGCCCAATCACTCCCAAAAGAAATGTAGGAAACTCACAAAATTAGGTGAAATTGTAGGAAACAATGAAGGGAAATCTCTTAGCTATCGTAAAACACGAACAAAACAAGAGAAAACACAAAATAATGCTTTCACTTCGAGAAGAAGGCGGTTCTGCTTACAAACCCTTGAGAAAACTTCTTAATACCCACTTCTTCATAACCCCCTAAACAGCCAATTCCCCCCTACTAAAAGAAAATAACAAATGACTAGTTTGCCCTCAACGGAGTTGTCGCCTGGACCCCTCGACCCCCCTCTCGTGCACAGGATGCCACCGTGTCCCCTTCCTGTGCGCAGGATGTCGTCGCGTGGATCTGCTCCCGTGGCTTTCGTGCGTAGACGAGACGAACCGACCTCCTGCCGAGTTCGTCTGGACCGGATTGCGCTCGCTCCGGTTCGGGTTCCGCTCCCATATCAATATGCCCTTCCCAAACATCAACCTTGTCCTCAAGGTTGAATAAAGGGAATTGAATCCGGATGTTCTCATACGATTTCCAAGTCAAATCATGCTCTGGTAAATTTCTCTATTCAGTCAACATTTCCCTTTCCCGTTGGCTACTCATGCGTACTCCCCTAAGGTTTGCAGGCTCCACTACAACTTCACTGCCCTCTGCTCATGCCGGTGGTAATGTTAATGCAGAAGGAGCATTGCCTCCGATGGCTTTCTTTAATTGTGACACGTGGAAGACTAGATGAATGGATGTTGATGGTGGTAACTTGAGACGATAAGCTACTGCACGAATCCTGCTCTCAATCTCATAAGGCCCATAATACTTAAGAGAGTTTTTTAGTTCTCCTTTTAGTTTAGGTCTTCTGCCTGTAGGGCCTTAATTTCAAATACACTTTCTCTCCAACCTCAAAGTGCACCTCTCAGCGATGCTGATCGACTTGCTGCTTCATAATCTGCCGAGCCCTTAATAAGTGTCCTTTCAACTCATCCAGTGTTTGATCTCGTTCCTCTAAATATTGCTCTACTGATGACGCCTGTGTAGAGTTGTGCCTGTAGTACACTAAAGGAGGTGGATCTCTCCTGTAGAGAATTTTAAAGGGTGTGGTGTGGGCTACGGTGTGAAAAGAGGTATTGTACCAATATTCTGACCATGGAAGCTTTCACCCACTATTTGAGTTTCTCTCCCACAAAACATCGAAGGTATGTTTCCACACTCCGGTTGACCACTTCTGACTGCCCATCCGTTTGAGGGTGATAGGCGGAGCTTTTCTTAAGTATAGTACCTTGCATCCGAAATAACTCTTTTCAAAAGTGGCTCAAAAACACCTTGTCTCTGTCCGAAACAATAGACTTGGGGATCCCATGTAACCTGACTACCTTCCGAATGAAGATATCTGCAACAATGGTGGCTGTATACGGGTGTCTCATCGGAATGAAATGAGCGTACTTAATTGATCAACCACTACCAGGATGATCATGTAGCCTTCTGACTTAGGTAAGCCCTCAATGAAATCCATTGTCATCTCCTCCCAAGTTTTTGTGGGTAAAGAGTAGTTCTCTTGGAGCACAGGCCTGATATTTATTCCTTTGGCAAGTATCACATCGAGCTATCATGCCCTCTATATCCTTCCTCATTCCTTTCCAATACAATTTTGCTGCTATGCGGCGATAGGTCTTCTGTGCCCCCAAATGCCCTCCTATGGTACTCTCATGAAACTCCTGGAGTAAGGTGGGTATATGTGTAAATGATCTAGGCAGCACAAATCGCCCTTTGTATAACAATTTCTGATCCTCCACGCAGTAGCCTTTGTATCATCCTTTCCCCTTTTGCAAGGCTGAACGGATCTTTACCAACTCATTGGTGGCATTTTCTCTCTTTAAACCTTCCCAATCTACTTGTTGTGGAACTGAGAGAGCAATGAGTTGATAATACTCTATCTTTTTAAATAAGGCATCAGCTGCTATATTTTGTATCCCTGGTCAGTAGTGGATCTCAAGATCGTAGCCTAACAGTTTGGAAAGCCATCATTGATGCTCTTCGGTGACCATCCTTTGCTCCAGCAAGTATTTAAGGTTTCGCTGGTCAGTTCGCACTACAAATCTCCAACCAAGCAGATAGGGCCTCCACCTTTGTATGGCCTTAATAATAGCCATTAATTCCCGCTCATATATGGACTTGAGTCTCGCCCTGGTTGACAGTACTTGGCTGAAATAAGCTATGGGGCGTTGGCCTTGCATAAACACTGCCCCCAATCCACAATCAGATGCATCTGTCTCCATTATAAAAGGTAGCTCAAAGTCAGGTAGGGCCAACATTGGAGCAATTACCATAGCCTTCTTCAATCGCTCCATTGCTTTATAAGCTGCTTCTCCCCGGCCAAAGTTATCCTTCTTTAGTTGTTCTGTAAGCGGTCTTACAATGGAGCCACATCCTCTGATGAATTCCCTATAATAGCTCGTAAGGCCAAAAAATCCCCGCAATTCACGTAGGGACTTCGGTGTAGGCCAATTCACCATAGCTTCCACCTTAGAGGGATCAGCTGACACCCCTTCTACTGAAATAATATGTCCCAGATATTCTACTGTCTCCTGAGCAAATGAACACTTCTTCTGATTGGCATACAATTGTTGGTCATGGAGCTTGCATAACACTATCTCAAGATGCTTGAGATGATCCTGCAAGGAACGGCTGTACACCAATATATCATGAAAGAATACGAGTACGAACTTACGGAGATATGGTTGAAAATCCTAATTCATCAGAGATTGAAAAGTAGGAGCATTAGTGAGGCCAAACGGTATCACTAGGAACTCATAGTGTCTTTCATGAGTTCTGAAGGCAGTTTTGGGGACAACTTCCTTTTTCATCCGGATCTGGTGATAGCCCGATTTCAAATCCACCTTTGAAAGGATAGTGGCTCCTCCCAGTTCATCCAAAAGCTCATCAATAATAGGGATGAGAAATTTGTCCAAGACAGTTTCCTTGTTGAGTGTTAGGTAGTCCATACAAAAATGCCAGCTCCCATCTTTCTTCTTCACCAGTAATATCGGGCTTGAGAATGGGCTCACGCTAGGTTTTATCACCTAAGCTTCTAACATCTCTATGATCAATCTCTTTATCTCTCCTGTGCGTGAGGGTATCGGTAGGGTGGTCTTACACTAATAGGGGAGACCTCTTCTTTAAGCACGATAGCATGCTCCCTTGATCTTTGGGCTGGTAGTCCCTTAGGTAACTGGAATACCTGAGAGTATTGTGTAACAATTGTTGCACCTCTTTTGGCACGCTCTTTCCTTCATCTTCCTCCTTTTCCTCTATCTTTTGTAGCTCCACTATGAATCCAACACCATGCCCTTTAACTGATTTAAGAAGTGTTCTCAAAGCCACCCTTGATTTGCAGAGTTGTGGATCTCCTTGGAGTACCACTTTCTGGCCTTCCTTCTCAAATTCTATGTGCAAAGTTTTCCAGTTAACTCTCATTTCCCCTAAGGTTTGTAACCATTGTATCCCCAAAATCACATCTGTGCTGCCCAGTTCCAATAGGAGGAAGTCCTGTGTGATCTCCTCTCCATGCAAAGTAATGGTTACCCCTTTCCACATGCCTCTACTTTTCTCCATCTGACCGGTGCCCAAGATCACTCCTACTTCCTTCCCTGAAGTCACTGGTAGCCCCAACTGCTCTACTATCCTATAGGTAATAAAATAATGAGTGGCCCCGCTATCCACCAAGACTACCACCTTGCAGCCTTCAATCTTTCACTCCAGCTTCATAGTGGAATGAGAAGTGAGACCCACTACAGAGTTTAAGGATACTTCCACGATATCGAAGTGGAAAAGCTTCTCTTGTTCCTTCTCCTCTGCTATCTCTTCCTCACTCTCTCCTTCATCTTCTGAATCATCTACAATCAGAACCCGTAAGGTTCGATCCTTGCACCGATGCCCAGGAGCAAATTTCTCATCACATCTGAAGCACAGACCCTTGGCCCTCTTATCTCTCAACTCCGAGTCTGTTAGCTTTTTGAAATTATTTCTAGTTGGTAAGGTGGCCTGTTTGTCCTTGGAAGCTTCCTTTGCAAAACCTTGAGTAGGCACCTTGGCCCCACCTGTAAGATTGGGCCCACGATTGTTTGCCCCCGATGTACTAGGTCGCTGCATCCACTCCATGGCCATTTGATCTTCAATCAATTGGGCTACCTCCATAATTTCCACTAGTCCATGGGGCCGGGACACCCGAAGGGCAACCCTTATCTATGGCTTCAATCCCTTCATGAAGTTGCCCTCCATGAATTCATTCGTCATCCCTCGCAGTCTACCCGACAGAAATCAAATCTCTCACGATATTCTCTCACCGTCCCTTCCTGCATGAGAGCAAAGAACTGCTCATGATGATTTCCTTCATGCGAGGCCTGAAATCTGTTCAATAAGAGGTCCCTGAACTCCTCCCAACATGTGACTGGTTGTCTCCCTTCCAACCACTAGTACCATGCCAAAGCTCTCCCCTCCAAGCATAGAGAGGCTGCGTGTAATTTCTCTTCTAGGGTTAGCCCGTTAAAAGGAGAAGTACTGTTCCACCCTGTAAATCTACCCGTAAGCATCTTCCCCTTCAAATATGGGCATTTTTAACTTCCTTAGACCAGCATCCCCCCTCCAATGGCCTCTTCCTTCTCCCATCCCTTCATTGTGATATCTTCCATCCAACGGTTGTCCCTGATGCTCCCCAAATGGAGGTTCCCCATAATCCTCTGTTCTGGCACTATATCCTCTCCATGTCCTAAATGTCTTTCCCAACCTCTCTTGTCTTCCTCCCCTTCCCATGCCCCTTGCCAATTCTCACCTCCTCCCTATGTGCCTTGCCCAATGTTGCCCCTTCCTCCCCAAACTCCTTTTGCCCCTCCATAACCTCGCCCACTGCTTCAACTAGGCATGGCGGCTCCCACACCCCCAAGCCCCATGCCGGCGGCCTCATAGCCGACGACTCCCCTCCTTGGGCCGGTAGTAACATAGACTGTCGCTCCTTGGCCGTTTCCCCATTGACCGACCACTCCTTTGTTGGCGGCATTATGATCGGCGATGTCGGCCCTCACATGTCCTCCCCCTATTCGGCTTCCGTCCCCTTCTCCCATTGGAATATTCAGGTTAGGGTTCCTTTCTCCGTTGACTTTTGTGGATCAATTTGCATCTCTAGGAGTTTCTTCAACATGCTTTCTATGTCTCCAAACCTTCCTTTAAGGGATGAAAATCTCCCTTCAATGGATGAAAATTTTTCATCCAAATTGGATTTCAAAGAACCGACCTCTCCTTCCAATCGTTTCTCGAGGGCGTTAACCTTCTTAGATGCCATGTCGTCCTCAAGATCGCCGCTCTGATACCAATTTGATAGAACCTATCAAGAAATCCTTTTGCTGATTTTCGGATTGGCCCAATCACTCCCAAAAGAAATGTTGAAAACTCACAAAATTAAGTCAAATTGTAGGAAACAATGAGCGGAATCTCTTTACTATCACAAAACACGAACAAAACAAGAGAAAACACAAGATAATACCTTCACTTCGAGAAGAAGGTTCTCTCCTTACAAACCCTAGATAAAACTACTTAATACCCACTTCTTCATAACCCCCCAAACAACCAATTCCTTTCTACTAAAAAAATAACAAATGACTAGTTTGCCCTCAAAGGAGTTGCCGCCTAGACCCCTTGACCCCTCTCCCGTGCGTGAAATCCCCCTCCCGTGCGCAGGATGGTGCCGCGTTCCCCTCCCGTATGCAGGATGTCGCCACGTGGATCTACTTCTGCGGCTTTCATGCGTAGACGAGACGAACCGGCCTCCTGCCGAGTTTGTCTGGACTGAATGGCGCTCGCTTCGGTTCAGGTTTCGCTCCCGTATCACATGTCTAAGTTTGAAAGTTACATTTTTAATGCACGGAGGATTTTAAAATATTAAAATTTGATTGTTTGTGCGAGTGATCTTCATTTAAGGGCTTATCGTATGACTTCTATTCGCTTGTACAAGTGTTGCAGATCCGTTGGTGTGACTGTGTTTGTCTTTTGAGGCCTTCGGTATGCCTTTTGTTTGTTTGTATATGGGCCTTCGTATGACTTCTATTCGGTGGCATTGATTTCTATTTTGAACTTTACAAGAGACTGCCTTCTGCCTTCTGTCCGCTGGTACCTTAGTGTTGCACATTCCATGGCTTTAAAGGCGGATTAGGGCTTCTTATTTTATAGGTAGGAGAGATGTTATTATAGGTAGGAGAGATGTTGAGTTCATTTAGTTCATTCAAGTTTTCAATAAATACAATTTATAGTATTTTAGTATTTAGTTGAAGTCAAAGAGCCCTGTTTTTGCCTGTAGGCGAGCTACAATATTCATTACAAGTTCTTTGTTATTTATCTTTGGACAAGTTGTGTTCATTGTAAGTGTACTAATATTGCTCGTAGGTGAGCTATTGTATCCAAAAAATTCCTCTGTTATAACTCGTAGGTGAGGTATTATAAGCCTTGTTCTTGTTCTTGTCCGTAGGCAAACTGATGTGTTCGTTACAAGTCTTTGTTCATGCACGTAGATAAGCTGCTAGTTTCATTAAAGATCTCCTGCTTATGTTTAATGTTATTTTATCCTCGGTGTGCATTTAGCTTTCTATTTGTTACATTTTAATTTAATATGTTATTTTCAATGATTCCATTTTCACTGAAAAATTTGACAGCCTCCTAGCTTCTCTCCTGTGCAGGGGAAAGTCTGGGAGAGCTAAGGCCCATACCCACCATGCTTATTAGAAGTAGGATGGTTGGTATCGGATGACACCATTGTCGGTGGTCTTCTTCCCCATCACACGTATTGAAGTCTTGGAGTCTTTGTTACCTTACCTACGTGTGGGGTCTTTGTTATGCGCACCAGTGAAAACAAGTTTCCCTGCCACATTAGATTAATGTGAACGGGTACTTAGTTTTGTAGGTTTTTCCCGCCACGTTCAAACAACATGCACGAATACTTAAGTTTCACAAGCAGCTCCTCGAAGCTGAAACAATGTGAATAAGTACACTTTTTGCATGTTTTCCTGCCACGCTAGAGCAACATGAACTTATTTAGCGATTTTGAAATCATACCTACTCGAGCGAGGCGACGACAACGACGGTGTCGAGGCGATAAGGTTGCAGGCAATTTATTCTCTCTATCCTTTTTTACTTATCTTTTTTGTACTTTTGTCCTTTTTTTAGAGAGAGAGAGAAAAAGACCAAAATGATCCCTCAACTCTTTAGGAGAGACCATTTTGGTCCCCAACTTTCATGAGAGACCAATTTGGTCCATCAACTATTAAAAAAATGGACTTTTTTGTCCCACCGTTATAAGTTACAACAAATTTATATTATTTATTAGTTTAGATGTTAGGACCAAAAATGTTTATTTTTTCAGAGTTGAGGGATCAAATTGGTCTCTCATGAAAGTCGATGACCAAAATGGTCCCTCCTAAAGAGTTGATGGACCATTTTGGTCATTTTCTCTCTCTCTCTCTGTATATATATATATATATAGAAAAAAAAAGAGAGATATCGGGAATGTTGGATAGAAAGGGGGATATAATTTTTTTTTGAAATTTTTTTGTTGCTCTCTATTTAGAGAGGGAATGGAGAGAGAGTGAGGGGAGAGAGAGATTCTACTCTTTGGTTTAGAGAGAGAGAGTAGAAGAGAGGATGAGGGGTTGTTGGGGGAGGACCTCTCTATGTTTAGAGGGAGGAAGGAGGAGGAAATGACTTCTATTAGTATGAGGAATACGAGAATTGTTGGGAGGCTAAAGGAGGAAGTTGGAATAGGAGAAGCTGGGAGGGTATGGGTTTACTGCAGTTGCATGACGAGGAAATGAGAGAGGCTATAGGTGGCGGTTTAGGAAGAACTAGGGAGAGGGAGTGAGGCCTTATGTGTGGGTTTAGTGGTGGTTGAGTTTGATGGATGCAGGAGTTCGTGAAGAGGAATGGAGAGGTAGCGGCTTTTGTACGAGCAAGATTGGGCTTGGATTTGTATTCACGTGAGGTAGAGGTAGAGTAGGAGGTTGAGTGTGATGAGAAGGGGGTTTGGCTAGTGTGGAGATGCTTGAGGTGTTGAGTGGGATATTTGGTTGTGTGAGTGAAGTTTACTAGGTCAAGCAGTGAGGGAGATGAAGAGAGATAGTGAGCAAGACATGGACTGTTGGAGTTGATGCTCGGATGTGGAGTGAATGACTTGCGTGTGAGATAGAGGGATGTTGGCTATGGACGAGATAGCTCGAAGGCTTGGGGAAAACTTTGTGAGTTGGGAAAGCTGAGTTTTGTGCATGATTTCTTGTTTTTCATGCCATCTTAAATTTTGTGCAGTCAGCTCGTGATCTGATAAATTTTCCCCTTTTCGCTTACGTGACAACCCATCAACATGGTTGTTCATTCTAGTTATTTTTGATGTTCCAGACACAACAATGAAAGTCTGTTTAACAAACGGATGTCGTTCGAGTAACGTTACATATTGTCATAATATGTAAACCGTTGTCTTTGATCTTCTTCGCTTTAATTGATCGCAAGACATCTTCCCTTGGTTTACTTCGATGTCCCAAACACATCGGTATAGTCTGTTTGACGATCAAAAGCTGTTCAAGCAAATTTATTAAGTGTCGCTCTCGCCAATCATCACTTTTATCATCATTTTCAACTAAGTTGCACATGAACGACTCTTCCTTTGTAAATTCAATGTTCTGAATGTATCGGTGAGATCCATTGTGTGATTGGATTACATTTCAAGCAATTTTGCAAGTGTAATGCCCGCTACTTGTCTCTATGTTCACTTGATCGAGCCAATTTTCATGCAAACAATGCTTTTTTGGTAGATTCGACGCCCTAAGTGCATCAATTGGATTTTATCTGTAATTGGGTGACATTTGAGTGGTTTCATTCATGATCGGGGCACTTTGATTTTCATTGCGAGCAACATCTTGTTCACCAATGGTCGCCCTTCTCCTTACTTGCTCGATTGGAATGGCATGTAGAGGTCAACAATAGGTTAAAGATAGATGGAATTATAATGGTAGAAGCCCTATGGTTGAGAGATCAATTTGCCATGATTCAGCTCAATTATGAGTTGATGAATTAATGATGAATCTATTGAATGATTGATGATAATTGATTACAAAGGAGCCTTATTTATAGCCATAGTGTCAATAGACTAAATATGAAAATGTATTCAAAATTCCAAGATAAGCTATTAGATATATGTAATCACCATTCTTACAAATCCAAATAAGTTTGTTCAATCAAGGGATTAATTTTTACTCATTTGTACTTTTTTTCTTATTTACGAAATTTTTTTCAAAATTCAAAGATAAGATATTAGATATATGATAATCACCATTCTTACAAATCCAAACAAATTTGTTAAATCAAGGGATTAATTTTGTCTCATTTGTACATTTTTCCCTTTATTTAAGCTTGAACATGTTTGGAAGGAGATAGAAAAAAATAAACTTAGTTTTTGTTGATTTGTGCAACTATTTTTCTCTCAAGTTCAAAGTGGTTCTGACCAATTCAAAATTTTCATTTTCTTGCTTAGATTGACCCTTTTATGTAAGATTTGAGTTTTGCAATATGAATTAAGCTCTCTCCATCATGTAAACCATCGTTCATGGACCTAGTAGCCCTTATTTTCTTGACTTGCATCTGATATTGGGTTTGACTTAGGCTTGATGTTAGGCTTCATGTGACTAATTTTAAGGCAAGCCCAATGATGGTACACCCTTCTTGTTCGATAATTTTTCTTTGATGGCCTGTTAACCAAGTTCTAATTGCTCATTAAGGTCCCCGACCTCTTAATTGTAAGTCAATATTAATTTGAGAAAATAATTTTCTAATATACTTTCGAGTGGTGTAGTAATTTCAAGGAAATTATAATCAATGTTGTTGGTGACATGGATGGCCAATGCAATGTAATTGTTCATCGATGTGTCTTAGCCCAAGTTGTAGTCACCCCTTATGTTGAAGTTGATCAATTGATAGTAGTAACTACCATTGTTTTTTCAAGATGGCCCAATTGCACTAAATAGCCATCCCATAATTGGAATTTTCCTTAGGTTGGAGCTGAGGTGATGCATGTCCTTCTAATGGTGTGTTATAGTCCTACAATTGGTGTAAGACTCATTATCATAGATTGTGACCAATATTGATGCAACCTTAAATTCAGAATAATTTAAAGAGAACACAAATGGAAAATCACTAAGAAAACACTTGCTTCAGAAAACATAAACATTCAAAACGGGAACGATAAAGCAGGAAGAAATAAAGAGTCTAAAACTTGTTTAGGAAGCCAGGCAAAAAGATACATGTAAAATATTAACTATTACCCTCATAATAGCCACAAGTGGTCACCTCACATGCTCTTTTATTCAAATTTAGGTAGGTGCTCAATAGGAAAGATCTTACCAGTGCTTTCACCACTAAAAGACAAACCTCCGTAAGTCTGATCTCCTCCAACCAATACGAACAAGACGGGCAGCAAACACCAACTAATCACTAGATCTAGGAAGAAG
>JAJBZI010005995.1:0-11798 GCA_021234465.1 Dendrobium hybrid cultivar
TATGGAAAGAATGTAATTATAAGATTTATGATACTAAAGAATTAATCATTGTCAAAATCAACGGACAAAGCATTGCTTAAATATCCTTTTGAATTACATAAAATCGGCGTAAAATCGGGCGGTCATATTATATTTTTTGATGCCGTGGCAGCTTACCGAAACAGGAGCAGCATACCGCGGTGGGGTCCTTTTTCAAACTACCAGACAAAATGAAATTAAATAATTGTTTAGGAGGTTTTGGTTAAATTGATCCGCACATCAAAGATCTCCCCGCTTAATATAATTAGCAAAATGCCAAAGATGTTTCTCCTCCAATCGCAATCGTCCGTTCGATTTCCGTTCTGCCATCGCTCCGCAGCGTTTGCCCAGCTGAGCGCTGCAGCCGGGAGATGGGGTCCTCCGGCGACTCTCGCCTCGATTTTGGTAAAATGGAGCACGGGTAACCTCTTTCTCCTCAAATCCCTCTTTTCTTTCGAAACTTCTGCTATTTTTCTCGTTGCTTTAAGGCATCAGTTTTTTCTCTTTCAAATCGATTAGGTGTAAGCACTACAGGAGGAGATGCAAAATCCGAGCGCCATGCTGCAACGAGATCTTCCATTGTCGTCACTGCCACAACGAGTCCACGGTAATCATAGAGGCCCTCTTGTCCCTATCTATTGTCCGGTTTCTTTGCAGAAGTTACATATTATTTTTAGTGCCATCTTTTTTCTTTGGCTGGTTTTATTTATTTTTAGGTTCAGAGTAATCGCCATGAACTCTGCCGCCACGATGTTAAGAGGGTGAGTTTATACCCTTTTATTTTACATATTTGTTTAAGTAGGCTCTTGGTTGATTGATACGTGTTTTTGATTTTCTTGCAGGTGATTTGTTTGATTTGTGATAGCGAGCAGCCGGTAAAGTTATTTACTTGCTTTGTATATGACATTTCGTTCCCTTTAATGGCAGTTTTGACGGTGTTTTTTTTTTTGCTGGATAATTTTGCTTTAATATTATTATTAGGTGGCTAAAGTGTGCGCCAATTGTGGCGTGAATATGGGGGAGTATTTTTGCGAGGTGTGCAAATTTTACGATGATGACACTGAGAAGGAGCAGTATCATTGTGACGAGTGTGGTATATGCAGAGTTGGGGGCAGAGAGAATTTCTTTCACTGCAAAAAGTGTGGTATGTTATTTAATTTTCGATTTTGCTTTTGATAACATCTTTGTTTAAGAATGGCGTTGTTCGATTTTGAAAATCTGCATAATCATGCTTAGCTTGTGATTGGGTTCAATCCCTTAGCTTGTGACAATCCCTTGGTTATTCTTTAATTTTAGATTATATCATGAGGAGGCATGAGATATTGAAACCCAATCTAAAATGTCTTTCTAATTATTATTGGAAATCTGTGTTTTATTTCTATTGATGTTCTAATGATAATAATGTTGTAATAATTACTGAGAACACCAATTAGTGAAAGTATCAACTGCGAAGTTAAGAAACTGAGGGATGTCCAAGACAAAAGCCTTATAAAGTTCAACATTGCTTTAGCTTGGGCTTCCAAAGCAATAGGCTTTAAGGAAATAAAAGGAGTGTAACCTGGGATATTACCAATCATCTACTTTTCCAAAAATTTAACATAAAACAACTATACTTCTAACCTTTTTAAAAGTCAGAAGACCATTTAAATCTCTCAGGTTTTAATTTGAAGTATGAAAATAAATAAAAGACCTTGCTTGTGAGAAATGAAAAAAAGGAGGTTTATCGGTAATGGGACCTCATTTTGTTCACAAAAGTGATAAAAATCACCAAGAACTGAAGTAGAGTTCGATATAGCTTGACGAGGGTTGAGTTGTAAGCAACTACACCCATCAGCTAGCAACCTTTGAAGAGATATAGTCAATTTATTCTTAAAATGATATTGGTAAAAGCAAAGTTCATTCTTGAAGAAATGATCTTGGTAAAAGCAAAGTTCATCCTTGAAGAAGCAGTTTAGTTAGTATACACCGTAAACATTTTTCAACGTTGGTTGAAACAACTTTTGTTTAAGCATGATGGTTTATCTTTGCCTTGAGAAAGTGGTGATTGAACTCAATACTTTTAGGGGTTTGAGTCTCCATATTTGTAAGAGTAAAGCATGTAAAGATTATCAAAGTAAACAAAAGTATACTTGATGGTCCAACCCCATTCTATATCAAAGAAAAAGAGCTAATTGATTTATGGGGATTATTTTCTAAAATGTCCACTTAGGTCTTAGCTTGGAGGTCATGATATTCTCTTACTCGTCAAATATGTTTGTAGTTGCCTAATTTCTCGGACCGTAGAAAAGGATGCTCTAAACAAAAAACAAGTGTGAGCTTCCTTAGAGATAAGAAAATTGGCCTTCAAATTTCTTGAGTCTCTCAAGCATAATAAAATGATAATTTTTCATTATTTGGAGTCTATCATTTGTCAAGCAAAGTTTCCTCGATTGTCCAACAACTAAGAACTTACTAGTTATTATTCTTGGACTCTCAACATAAGTATTACCGTTGAGGCTCCTTGGGATCAACAGACATCTAATAAAAATATAATTAATGGTCACCTATGTATTAATTAGCAATGAATAATGTCTCCTTAAATTGGGATCAAATTTTCAATGTATTGCTACAAGTGAGGAGGCATTCCAAATTACATTGGGGAACTTAACTGCCTATGGACCACTTGGTCTATCTATTTTTATTCCAACTCTTAATAATATATATCACTATTTATGCCCCCAAGCTTAAAGAGTTCTATAGTCTCTTGGAAGTGAAGGGAAGAATTGATGTGGTGAAAGAAATATTCCTTTACACTTAGAAGGGCAATAGAAATACTATTGATTCTTGTGCTTGTATTTTTTGTTTGTTTCTTCAACACTGTTATCTTTAGTGCGCAACACTTGATTTGAGCCAATTTTTCCTCCTAAATACATGATGGTATTATTAATCTTGAAATATTTTATACTAATGCTATTGATGTGTGTGAAATGCAGGATCCTGCTATTCAATTGCATTGCTTGATAAACATTTGTGTATAGAGAACTCCATGAAGCATCATTGCCCCATATGCTATGAGGTTGGCATGTTTCAAATACTTATGATGCCTTTTTAATGGTATTTTAATAATTTTGGAAGCCACAATGCAGTATCTTTTTGACTCGCTCAAAGAGACTAGTGTTTTGAACTGTGGACACACAATACATAAAGAATGTTTCCAAGAAATGATAAATCATTCACAGTAAGTCCTACTACCTCCTTTTGAGTTACTTGGTGCAATGGATTATTCGATGCTTGTAGTATATGCTATGATCACTAAATTCCTACGTTCTTTGGCTTTTTTTTTTTTGGCTTTTTTTTTTCACCAGGTACACTTGTCCAATATGCTCTAAGTCAGTATGTGACATGTCTAGTCACTGGCAGAAATTGGATGAAGAGGCAAGAAATGAGATTCAAATACCTTCTACTTTCACTGATACAATTACACATCTTCTTGATTCACAATTTCTGCAAATTTTTACTGCATATTATACTTTGAAATTTTGTAGGATTAAAAAATATTTTTGCTTTTGTTTATTAAACTAAATCTAGCTCACATTTTCAACCATTAATTTTTATTCAAATTTTCTTAGCCTTTGAGGTTTAGAGTAACTATAATTTAATTATAACACTTGAAATGCCATGCTGATGTGATCACCTTAATGACTACTCAAAGTTTAAAAATTTAAAGGCATTGACCTTTTTAAATTGGTCAAATTCAATCAAAATCTTAAAAATCCCTATTTTAGTAGAAGCCATAGCTGAAAGATTATTTAGTTTTTTATAGTTACCAACCTATTGGATTTGTAAACTTTATATTCAAAGAAGAAAGTTGATCTCTATAGCTCGGTAACGTTTTTCTTTTTTGCTTATCTTCTCAAGTAAACCCATAGAACTTTCCTTATTTTTAAATGTATTCATTGCAAACCAAATATTGGATAACACAAGGGACCTAACAAGTAGGCCCTAATCAGCAAATTACTAGTCATTTGTGAATGATATTAGGTTTTATAAGGTTGTGTCGATGTTATCCATTATGAGATTACTTAATTCACTTGTTAGCATGGGCCTTCTTAAGGTAGGGCATGATTGTCTTTTTGTCATTCAAGTTAATGATGGGTTGATGTTTACACGCTGGTTTCACTAATGGGTGGGCAATAGTCTCTTGGAGTGCTAATAGCACATTTATTATATGCTAGAAAATTCGTGGAGGTAGAATATGCATAAAATCTTAGTTTTATATTAAGTATGCACAAATAGAAATATTTATGTTCAAAACTCAGTGGGAAAAAACTTGGGCCTGGAAGTTTTGACAATTCCTATATACCCTTTGAAATCTTATGTAACTAGCTTGTTGTACAACAAACAAATACTTTTTGTAATTGATTACAAACATTGGTTTTGTTAGCCCAACAAATGATATTTTGTGCTTGATAATATAACATACTAAGAATCCAAATAATCAAATATTTTATCTATGTTTAGGCCTTCCAGAGATGTTATGTCCAACAAAATATTTTGACCCTTGCTACTTGACAAAGAACTTTATGGTATAAGTTAACCCATTCTATCCTTGATCCTCATGGATGTGATGAGACTTAGGAGTAGTTTTCATTCTTGTAGATTATGTTTATTTTATCAATTTTTTTTTTATTCTCTCTATGTGATGAGAGACTTTGGAGTTATTTTACTTCGGGTGGATTATATTTTTTTTGATCAAATATTTTGTGATTGTAGATTGGGGTTCATTTAGATCTTGGGTTGAAAATTTTTATGAGTAGCTGCTTAGTTTGGTGCTTACATCAATTGGAAGGCCCATGTTGTTTGAGCTTGTATATCTTGACAAACTAGATATAGGGTTGGGTCTTACATCTTTGGGAAGACCCACAAATTAATTTGACTTTATGAACTTGTTTGCTTTGAACTTGCTCAAATTAATTGGTTGCCATCCATTAGAAGGTTTAAGTAGCCCTAGCTTGTATCTTTATTATAATTTTGATCCAAGATTGAGTCTTACATCATTTGGAAGGCCCAAGATTAAACATTATTTAATGGACTTCTTGGCTTCTTGTCATCCTATTATTAAGTTGGTACTTATATCTAAAGGAAAGCCTAAAAGCCGAGACTTACAACTTCGAGGATGAGGAAAGCCCAATAATGGGTCTTGCAACCATACCTTAAAAATAAGATGATTGTATTAATCAAGTTGGCTTAAGGTGGTTTATTGATTTTATGACAGTCTAATTCATTTGGGTGGACTTTCCATTCATTGAAAGCTTAATGAGAAGATTTAGATTTAGTTATCATTTTGAAATTTGATGCATGCATTAAGATTTGAACATCCACTCATCAGATATATCTGATAGGTCTAACTTTTAACCTTAGGCTTAAGAGGACTCCAATTTAGAATGACCTATGATGATAGATCTCTGAATCTTATCTTATAGATAAGATGACCTATATTTTGGGCATTACAACCTCATCCTTTAGGAAAAGCAACTTGATTGTGGGTCTTACAACTTCACCCTTCAGACAAAATGATCCGATTATGATATATTCCAATAGGCAAAGCAACTCTATTGGGGGTCATATGATATATTCCATTAAGCAAGGTGGCTCAATTAGTTTAGTTGGTTTGATGTTGGTTTTTAATGTAGCAGATATTTAAGGATGCATATTGAGACAATGATTTATCAAGACCTTTGGATCAACTGAAATATAACAAGCTTGAGCTCAGGTTCTTGGCATATCTGTCTGATCAACTAAGTTAAAATTGTATGTATTTGAATTGGCCCTCAAATAGGCACTTTGATGATTTGTTGTCCTTGGAGATGCTTAATGGTCTTCTTGTAATGACCAAAGATTTACTTGAACTTATAGATTTAAGAGACTATGATTCTTTGGCACTCTTTTTGATGTTTTAATATGTTAATTGATGCACTTGCATAAACATTGGTGCTCATGTTTATCAATTATTGTCAAAAAGATAATTCTATTTCTCTCATGTATTATTTAAATATATTTTATATGATTTAGTTCATTAACTCATTTTGCCAAGCATCACATGATTATTGGTTCATTGCTAAGTGTGTCTTAGGTTTGCATGTTATTTATGAGCATGTAGGCTATCCACAAAGCTTTCTACTTTTGAAATACTTTCTTGGAATGCTGTTTGTAATTACATATGAGGCTTGCTTTGCCATTTGGATTTGTAGATGATATTTGCTTTGTATAGATTTATAAAGATACTAGCCTTACTTAGTCACTATGGGACTTACAATCCAAGCTTTTCAAGGAAATATATGTTAAATTTATATTGATTTGAGTCACTCAAGAATGTATTGAAATACTTTGACTCAAGACTTGATTGTTGCCTTTTCTTGGGATGATTAGATATTTAAGATAAAGATAAATTGGCATTCTTTATACATTACTTGAAGGAGATGTGTCAATACAAGATTGTTTGTTGCAAATGACTACAAGCTTTATGCACACATAAGGTGGAAATCCATTTGCTAGCAGTTTAATGTTTATGATTGCTTATGCACCATGTTTGTTACTTTCATCTTATTAATAAGATAACTATTGTCTAACATGAGTTTAATGAATTTTGCTTTGAATTTATGAATAATTGCAAATAACAAATCCCAATTTTTGAAGAAATTTTCATGTTATGAAGGCTACAAGACGTGTTTCAACAGATATCATGTTTGAGGTCGATGCTACTTAAGCCCTAGGAAAGACTACGAGGTTTATCTCGACAATCATCATAGTAGCGTGAGGCATGATTTACGCCGTGGAGATGGGGAAAGAGAGAGTTTGTGTTTTGCAAAGATATACTTGTCATCGTCAATCTTCACATGCAAATGGTTATGGTAAACTAAAGAAAACCAAAGATATCTCAATTTTAAAGGCTTCATCAATGCAAAATATTTCAATAATGTTAAACATCAGATTCCTCTTGGAAAAAACTACCCAGTAGTTTATTAAAGGAATATAAATGCACCATAGGATTTAAATGGTACCTCTTCAACTTTACTTGTACATCTTCTTTGCATTGTTATTGTTTAATATCTTTATCTCTTTATCTTCTTATCGGGATTCAACCTCATACATCTATTTTTGAGATCAAAGGCAATGCCATTCAACCAAGTAATCGGTACAGTTATTGTTTGTTTACTATTCTCCTTTTTCACTTCAGGATATAAGAAGAATATTGAATATATAGAAGTGCAGCATTTAATTGATAAGTCATTAATTTAGGTGCTGATAAGAAATACTCTTTGCATGTTTATTTTGAGAACCCTTGTAATTAGTATTCATGGTATTGCATGATTGAGATTTGTTTTTCAGAATGTTGGAAATTTCATTGATGTTGCAGTATTAGCCAAAATTTCGTTATGAGGAATTGACAAAAAAGATAATTCTGATAATTTGGATGCCTTTTTTTAGGCCATCTTTTTACCAAAATATTTTTTTTGCAGATAAAACCTGTATCTTAATAGTTAGGTTGTGATTGTTCTGCCTATTGTCATAAGAATTATAATAAACATTCCTGATTGGTTGATTCTGTTCATGATATATTCGAAAGACAAATAACTAAATTTTTGCAGTGCTGTAGAATACGGGTTTTGGCTTTGTCACCATTATTTGTTGATGTTGTTTCTCTCAAATCTAAATTGCTAGCAGTTTGTTCTATTTAGATGTGTATATTATTTACTTGTTAACAGCTGAACTTTTTATGCAGATTGAAGCAACAGTGATGCCATCAGATTACCGTTACAAGGTTAGTATTTCATCCTTTTGTAATTTGCGTGTCACCTTTAAAATTCTCTCCAAAACTGAAAATGCTAGGAAATACTATTGACGGGATGCTTGAAGAGCTGAAAGCTTTGAGGCAGTGTTTCTGCTCTAGTGTTTTCATTGAAATTACCAATAGGCATTATTAATCCTTATTTTGCCCAGCAGCAGAGGACTCACCACCTCCTACTTGTAGCATATCTCATTATTAAGTAAACAAAATGCGGTTTGTCCCAGGTCTTTGTTGAAAATACTGCTCAATTCGAAACAGAAATTCATGCATATTGTAATTTTTGTTAATTTCAGTCTAGTGTTCATCTATTTGCATTTTCCGTGACAAAAATATGAAAGAAAGCAAAATGCTTGTTAGAGCTGGTGCATCTTTATTTTGTTATCCATAATTTAGTTTGGTAAAATAGCCAAGCAAGTATATAGTTATTAGGAAGCTTAGAAAATTTATTGTGTCAGACATAGCATAAGTGTGAATCAGATTTATCTCTAAAACCTTGATTTTGGTTGGAAGCCTGTTATTCTTTATATGTTTGTTTTTGCCTTAATGTGTTGTTGATCCCTTATGACTGAATAACCTGGAACTTTGCTTGTTGGAAATCAAAATTATCTGCAAAGAATGAAGCAGAAAATTATCTTTTTAGATTATCCATATGTTAGCTGGGAAATAAAGTTATGCAAGTGTGCTACTTGTTGGGATCATAAAATTCCTATTTGATCTAAGACAATTTTATATCATGAATTTTGAGGTGCCTAAAGGGATAAAACTGAGTTTAGTTGAATTTAATTGAATTGAATTGGTGCTTGGCTGAACTTTGTGAATGTCTAAAGCAGTTGAATTAGTTGCCCCAATGGGCATGAATTAGTCCAACATAGGCCGAACTAGTTGGCCTAGATCCGACTGATCTACGCCCTGCAAGAGAAATCTCACATAAGGATATTTCAGATTGTGATGTTTTGCCGGGGGAAAGGTAGGTAGGGAGGGGGGCTAAATAGGCCCCTCTGCACTGATGTTGTGGGAAGAGCGCACCAATGACCACCATTGCCACTTACCCTTATTTTGTACTGGTATAAAAAAAGAAAAAAAAAACTTCTTTGAATGATTATGTCATTGAACTTCAGCATGAGCTATTTATCTTTAAATGTATTTGTCTTGAGCACAGAACAAATTCATAATATTCTTGAGGATATCAATTCCTTTTTTGAAGGATCTAAACATGGAAAATCTTCTCAAAAACTTTGAATGAATTTTCCACTCAAAAATCCGATCCATCTCTTTCATTTTGATCACAATATTTTCACCATAAGCCTGATGTTTTTAGATTGTTGATCGGAGAAAGGGATGTTGGCGGTTGCCACATCAGTTGTCTTGGTCAATCATGTTTGATGGGTCAACCAAGTTAGGCTAGGGGTAGTGCCTATCCAGTTAGAATTTGATTGATTTTTTCTTTTTTTTGGATGTGATAAATGTTATCATTAATGTTATCTCCTTATACTTTTCGGATAAACATCAAATATGGAACCACACATGCTTGAGTTAGCTTTAGTCAAGTCTATAAGTTCATTTTCAATTCAACTCATTTGAAAAGTTCTCCATAACTTTGAAGCACTGGTTCAACATGTTGCTTACTTTTCTAATCCATGGAGATGCTAATCAATGACATGTTGACACTTAGAGGTGCTGGCAATGAATGTTGATGCCGTAAGGTACTTAACAATAGCATGATACTTATTTTTACTGCCTGTTGGTGATGTGTAGCAGCTTGTTGCTTCCACTCATAAATGACATTAATGACGTGTTATTGCCATCGAGGAAATGTCACTAATTACATGCTATTAATTGTTCTTGTCGCCTATAGGTATTGACGATGACATGTTTTTTTTTGTGCTTACTTGGTTTGGAGACATTATTGTTTTGTCGATGCCATTTAGAGATGTAGTAGTTTCATGGTGATGAAGTCACATTTCTTAGAGACAATTTTATTAGACCTACGTTGTGTTGTGCCAATTTCATTAGGTGTTGCATTATGAGTCGTTCATAGCAATTGCCACACCTAGAGACATTGTCCATTGACCATCATCATTAGTGCTTACTGCTAATGTTATCTCTTTTGCGCCAAATCATCTTTAAGGTAACGTTGTCTTGACATCCTTCAAACTACTTGGATATTTTTAATGTTATTGCAAGTTTCTCATTTGGGCTAAGCCCCGTAATTTTTCTCTTTGAGGTTTTCCACAAAAAATCTATCTACTTTGTGCATACCTAATATCTGAAAGGTAAGATAGACATAGATCTCTTGTTCTATTTCAATTCATAAGAATTTATTTATGAATGCAATAGTTTGGCACCATATGTTAGAAACCTTTTGACCTCTGTCTGCTATCAATAATGACAATCGTTAGCTATTTGCTTGTAGGGATTTCTGCATCACCTGCCTAGATGTCTTTAACCAAACAATTTGTAACCTTAATTTGTTGACCTTATCTTCCATGTCATCTCAATGGAGAACAAGCAATCAAAATGTTTCTACCGATGATTACTCTATCTCATTAGACTAGAAATCAATTTGTTGGCTAACAACTACATAATCAAGCATTCACATTTCCTCCACTCAATAGGAAGAAGGATCCCCGTTTAGAAGAATATCCAACTTCCTTGAGGTTTAACTTTGATAAAGGAGGTGACTCAGGAATCTTCACCTCCCCTAAGAATCCTGGTATATGATCCTCCTTCATGGATTCATATTTTTGCTTTCATTGCAACTTTCAGGAATACTTTTTGTTCACCTCCATTGTTGTGCTTCATCTAATCTCACTTGGATTCAAGCTATCAAAATTCAAATATTAAATATACGCATTTATCCTTATGAATATATCAATTATCTTTGATCAATCACGTGCATCCCATAAGCTTTTAATGCACTGCTTCGTTAAATTTTCATAGTTACCCTTAATGAGCAAGCTTTGAGCTATTTGAACTCTTTTTCTCATAACACTATCAAGATCTTCTTTGAAATGACTAATATGTTTTATGATCATTTTATTATGAACTGAATAATCATTACAAACCCCTCCCACCTTTCTACATTGACTAGAATGATGAGCAATCTTTCAAAAACTATTTCCGACTATTATCCAATTTGGCTAGATATATTTTAAAATCATCCCAAATTTATTTGTGTAGCCTTCCTTGGAGGAATTTTCCCCTAGCATTCTTCTTGATGCTCTTGAGGGAGATTATCCACACCTAAAGTAAAGTTGAAATGTCAAAGCAGGAGGATTTCTCTTTAAACCTACAATAATTCTAGCGTCCCTGATAATAGACCTATTATTGGATACCATTGAATCAATATTGGAATTCTATTTATCTTTAAGTCATTTTTCAATTGGCCATGATCACCATGGAATTCTAATGGAGGGAATTTGGGATTCTCTTTAGCTTGGAGTTGTTGATGATGATTGTGTGGTGCTGCTCTCCTGTCTTACACTTGGAGGTGCTTATTGACAATGTTTTGCTGCTAGTTATTATCTCCTAGAGGTGCCACCTGCTAATGACATGTTGCTTGTTGCTACCTGAAAGTTTCGCTAATGATGTGTTGTTGCTTTTTGTTGGGCCCATACACGCAAAGACATGTTGTCCATGCCTAGGTCTTTTAGGGATTCCATTGTTTATGTCAATACCTCGTAGAGAGACATTTATGTCATTGTTTGATGATGTATTACTACACTGGCACACTCAGAGCCATCATTCGTAGTTCTCACACTCGGAGTTGTCACCAATAGTTTTCACCGTTGGAGCACTGGTGGTGGCTACCGCACCTTGAGTTGTTGCATGTTTTTTCATGCCCCTTATGAGTCAAATACGCTTTGAGGTAGCATTGTATAAACTTTCATGATTTGGGCTTTTATGTGCAACTTTCATTTTAGCTGCCATAATTTTTTTCTTCCTAGTCATC
>JAJBZI010006003.1:0-10186 GCA_021234465.1 Dendrobium hybrid cultivar
AAATCAACTTTAGAGGATCCTTAGAATCCACCCAAGTCCATTTGACCACTTTTGACTGGTCAAATCAATCAAATTCTCAAATCATTCAGAAAATTCAAACTTGGTGAAACTTGCTTAAAATTGTAAAATTTCTGAAATCAAACTATTTTAAATTATTTAAAACTATTTTAAATCATTATTAAGCTCAATCAAACCCCATCCAAGTTGTTGGCTCAATCAAATTTTGAAAATAATCCCATTCCTCCAAAATTACAAAATTGCAATTCAAACATCCCCATGGGCCCTCAAACCCTCACTCTCATAGTAGGTTGCATTATCTTCTTGTGTTGCCCCCCTTTCATTCACTTCCCCTTGAACGATTGTGGTCTACACCAAATTTTTAATCTTACATTATTTAAATCTAAACTTAATCAAACAATCAACCTCAAATCCAATTTAAAATCAAAATCAAATCTTCAACCTTCAATCAAACTTCAACATCAATCAAATATCTTTAGCTTTAGGTGATAAATCGTGATTACATTTGATCTTGGGATTCGATGTTAATATCCAGCTGGGTCCTAATTTTAAAATCAAATCTATCTTTATTTTAAAACCAAAGAGTCAATCTATTAAAACTTTTTTTGGGGACTCAATGAATTCAGTTTGGTATACTCTCATAATCTAGTCTTTAATCTGTACTCAATGAGTTTAATAACTGATACATGGTTCCCTTCAAATATATAACAATGGAAGGCAAGTTCATCTTCAACCTTTCTGATAACGTCAACATTTCCTTCGAACCATCTTCTGGATCGACGAATATGTTTATGACTTTAAATAGACCACAATTCATTATTGCTCAACCTACAGTGTCACCAACAATCCAACCTGCAAAATCAATTGTGCAACTATAGATTGGAAGTGGTTCCATAGTTTCCCCTGCAACTGGCAGACCCTCAGCCTTCATAATACTTTCGCTCGAGCTATGGAGAGTAAAAAGTTGAATTCTGTCAAACATTCCAAATACACCATATTTGAGGTGGGGCCATCCTCTGCTTCAAAGGATATGACAAAATCTCAAAGGAGAAACATGAATCATTATCATAGGCGGAGGGCTGAGTAGGGCAAACTAGTTAACAACCAGGTGCTGGCCAATGTCCCCACTGAAGTAGCACCGAAAGAAATATCTCAAATTCTTGAGAATCTGCCATTTTTGTGTGGAAGTCGCTTTCACCCCTTGTCAGTTGTTGAGGGAGAGGAGAACATAAGAAAGATTGCAAACTCTCCTCCTCCCATGCCCTACAAACAAACAACTCTTCCTTCTCTTATTGAGAGGAAGAGGAAATTAAAATCTATGTTAGATGGACTTATTCACTAGTGTGCGAATCAGTACGAACAATCCAATTATGAATTCTCTAAAGATATGAAAGATTTCATGTCCCTAGAAATGGAGCAAGGTTTTACAAGAGAGTGGCTCCATCTTATGTTCAGTCAAGAGCTGATCAACATAGATCTCACTATCATCCTTCAGTGCATCAGTTACCAAGAGATGATAAGCACCACTTTAAAGGTAGTAAACCCTCTTCTTACCATTATAGGAGGTACTTGAACTCTACGAATCAATGAACCTCACTATCTAATATAAAGAAGATTTGGCAACCTAAGATGGTTGGCACTCCAACTGTATCCCTCCCTAAAAACAATGATTCAGTGGTGGAGAGAAAAAGAAAAGGAAAAGTTATAGAATAATTATATGTTCGGGAGTACATCTCGGATGACCCTTATAACGCATCGGGAAGACCTATAGAAGAGATGATGAACCATCTCAAAGAAAGTATAAAGAAGATTGATGTAGAGAAAGTAGCTGATGAGGAGAAGTTCATGTATGTCTACATGGTGAACACCCGTTCATCAAATCAAAATAAAAAAGGAAAGTCAAAGTCTCATGCTGTAGACGCTATAGCTAAAGAAGAAGATGAAGAATCTGATCCAACTGAGCATCTTATTAAACAAATAAGTTTAAGAGACAAGCATATCTCCATGATGGAGAGGAGAATAGATGAGATGGTGGCTATGATTGTTGTTATGCAAAATAAAGAGTCCTCTACTACAAACGCTCAGATAGAGCCAACAACTTGGGAGTTCATTCAAGTGGCAGTGAGTAGAGACAACCTGAAAGGAGTCCGTTAAAAATAAAACAACGACGATAGAAAGATAATCAACACAATCTTTAAATATAAAGTAATTGGTAGAGCAGCAAATCAAAGAGACCTTACCTCAATCTAAGGGTACCTCATCTATTCTGAAGGGTAGATAATACTAAGGAGAATATGACTTGATCCCTTATCTGAAAGGATTCATACCACCTTCAATCAAGAACTTTGATAGAACCGGAAATCCCAGGCAACACTTGGCACATTTCAGAGCTAGTTGCTGCAATGCAAGGGTTTGTGACGCATTACTACTCAGACAGTTTATTAGTAGCTTGTCAGGGATTGCATTTGGTTGGTACGCTGAACTACCTAATGGGTCGGTCCGTACCTTTAATGAGTTAGAGTTAATATGTATTAAGATATTCACTGGAGTTAAACATCATATCACCGTTGGAGATCTGGTGGTTGAAAATCAGAAGACAAATGAAAGTTTAGTCGATTATATCTTAAGGTGGAGGAATCTTACTATGAGGTGTGAACACCAATTAATAGAACAACACGCTATAGAGATCCTTCTCAAGAACATCCTTGGTCTGATAGCTTTTTTGTTAAAAGGATTCACCATTAAAACATTTGAGAAGTAATTGAATAAGGCTTATAACCATCAAGAAGAGGCCTTTCAACTATTTTTCTCAAAGGATCAATCCATAGATTCAAAGAAGTTCAAGCCATAGAATGCTCTAGAAAAGAAAATGGTATTAGTTTTCACAATTGATAAAGGGAAGCAACCAATACACATTTGAGCTAAAAATTCAAATCAGTATTCCCAGCACCAGCAGTATCATAGATCCCAAGATGATCAACTACTTATATCTCATCCTTATATCAATCAACAAGAGAAGAGAGAATAGTTTGAAGCAATGAAGAATAAGACTTATTCATTTAAGAGAGAAACTATCAAAGAAATCTTTAATAGCCTTCTAAAAAGAGCAGAGTTTGAACTTCTAGAGCCTAAGAAGCCGGATGATGTGGGCAGATCAGATCAACCTAAGTATTGCCCATATCACCGGATGATTAGTCAGGAACTGAAAGATTGCATAACTTTCAAAGAGTGTCTTGAGTAGAATATCAAATTGGGGCAGTTGTGATACCCAAGGAATACTTAGTGGGTCTAACACAAAGATCTGCTAAGTGTATATTTGGTGAGCCATTTGCATCCCCTCGAGAAACAAAATGAAATACTCCAACTATAAGGTCAAAAGAAGAGCGAACAGGTCAAGTCTTCATAGTCTCAAGAGAGGATAATACCACTCAAGTCAAATCTACAAATGATAAATTAATTATTTCTAAAAATGGGGAAATGATGTCCCTCAAACATTTAACTTTGTAAGACTTCTATTTCATCCTGCCTAGGACTAACATATCTATCAAGAAGGATTCTAAGTACGTATTATTTGTTTCTGCTAATGATTACCTAGTTCAAAACCTAAATAATGAAGAAAATAATTTTCAAAAATATTAACACAACAAAATGAACCAATAGAATGTGATCAGTATATATCTGATAGTGACTCCCCCATTCTCAATGTCCGAGTTGATCCCATCAACATCAAATTTGAAATGTCTGATTCCAACTATCTACAAGATAAAGACTCAACGGTAATCAACAATAAAAAAATTCCATGTTCTGAAGCACCTCCTCCCGAAGAAGTGGATGAAGTTCACCTTCGAAGTAGCAATGTCTTGCCTCCATGAATGTCACCGAATGATAAGGGAAAATAAGTTGCTAGTAGCCCAGCGATCCTGAATCAACCTAAACCAGTTCAAGGTCTGAACACAACTCATCTTGAAACTCCCAAGGTATATTATAACATATTGGCTCACCTTAGGAAATTGCCAACCAAACTTAGTATCTATGATGCTCTAGTTCTTTCCAAAGGAAGGAGGGAGGCTTTAATCAAAGCTCTGCTTGATCCAGAGATGTGTATGGCTCAGTTAGCATCAACACAAGTTGAAGTATTACACTGCAAGAAAACTTCAAAGATAACATTTTCAGAAGAGGATTTACTACTTGGAACCTTAGATCATAATCAACCTTTGTATATTTCTATATACATGAGAAACTTTAGATTGTCCCGTATCCTTGATGATCCGATTGCATGGATCAACAACATGACACTTATAACACTTGCATACTTATAAGTGGATACTCGTAAACTCAGCTCTGATAAAATGATGTTGCGAGGATTCATTGACCAAGGTGTGAGAGGGTTTTGGTTCTATAACCCTCCTTCTAAAAGTGGAAACCCTGAATACTGAAGCTAAGTTCCATATAATTGATTCCAAAGCTTCCTTTAATGCTCTTTTGGGTAGACCCTAGCTTCACGAGTATAGAATGGTGTCATCCACTCTTCATCTGTGTATTAAGTACTCCCATTAGGGGATTGAGCACTGTATCAAAGGTTTCCTAGAACTATTTTTTACTCATGAGGTCGGTATATATGAAGATGCTTCTGACTATGTGCCTCAAAGACAAATTGTATTCTCTAGAAATTTCAAACTAGCTGAAATAGAAGAAAAAGAAAATAAATAAGAAGGAAATGAAGAGAAAGATGGTTGTCCTGATCTCGAATATAGCATTTGTTGGCACCAAACTCCTTTTCACAAAGAGGTGGGAGGATCCAACAATCTCGAGGAAGAGGTCGAGGATGGCGAGCTTCTTTTAATGCTCTTTTGGGTAGAACCTAGCTTCACGAGTACAGAATGGTGTCATCCACTCTTCATCTATGTATTAAGTACTCCCATGAGGTGGGAGCTTCCTTTAATGCTCTTTTGGGTAGACCCTAGCTTTATGAGTACATAATAGTGTCATCCACTCTTCATCTATGTATTAAGTACTCTCATGAGGGGGTTGAGCATTGTATAAAAGGTGACCTAAAACTATTTTTTATTCAAGAGGTTGGTATACATGAAGATGCTTCCGACTATGTGCCTAAAGACAAACAGCATTTTCTAGAATTTTCAAACTGGCTGAAATAGAGGAAAAAGAAAAGAAATAAGAAGGAAATGAAGAGAAAGAAGGGCATCTCGATCTCGAATACAACATTTTTTGGCACCCTACTCCTTTTTCACAACGAGGTGGGAGGTTCCAACAATCACAATGAAGAGGTCGAGGAAGACGAGACCAAACAATGATAGAAATTGAAAGCGAACAATACGTGCAAAACAATACACCAATAATACATATTGATTTGGAGTCTAGTTCATAGGACAAATCATATGTATTTGAGAAAAAAATAGGTTGTAGAATGTACAAATTACGCCAAATAGCCCAAGTTTGAAATTTCTATAGGAGCCGATAGCATTGAGGACAGGGTCTAAATCACTAGGGAAGATGATTCTTATATACCTACCATTGAGAAATTAAAGAAGATGTGGAAAATATTACCCTAACTCTGTTATCCCAAGCTAATGTAAAAAAGGCTAATAATAAAAGCCTCTCCTTCCTTAGATCCAGATTCAAAGTCCAATATTTTTATATTCTCTACCGGTAAAGTCGCAAAGACAGATGTAATCCATGACGATCCATTCATGGATGATATAATGGAATTGCCTTTTGACTAGTATTCAAGTTGTGTAAACAAATTTGCCAAGCAAGGTTTAGCGCCATCAACTTGGACAAGAGCCAAAGTCCGACGATTTAAACACTTGTGGAACACTAAATATCATAAGAAAGCATCGAGGGCTAGTGTTGGCTTTGTTACTCTTTGTTCATTTCATGATGATGAATACTGGTTAGTTATAACAAATACATTAGAGTCTAAAAATCTTTTCACAGCAAATGTTAAATCTTTTAACAAACTCTGTTTGGAGACTTCAGATGATCTGGATGACTCTCAAGTTATGGATGTACCTCTGGAGCTTAAAGAGGAGATTAAAACTACAATCAATGACCTAAATGATATAAATCTGGGCAGTAAAGAAGACTCTCGTCCGATCTTCATAAGATCTTTATTGAAAGAAGACAAGGCTGATAAAACGATAAGACTACTATTAGAATTCAAAGACTATTTGCATGGAGTTATGAAGAAATGCCTAGGCTATCTCCAGACATAATTGTCTATAAAATAGCAATTCAACCCGATATGACTCCAATAAAGCAAGCACCCTAGCAGATCTGACTTGAAGCCGAACAGCAGGTGTTCGCTGAAGTTAAAAAATTAATTGACGATGGGTTAATCAGAGAAGAGAAATATCCAACTTGGTTAGCATGTGTCATTCTAGTAAAGAAAAGAACGAACAAATCTTTCTGCATCGATATAGTTAAACAAAGCATGTCCTAAAGATTAATTTCCACTTCCCATAATAGAACTCATGGTGGATGTTACCGCCTCACATGCAATGTTCTCCTTTACCGGTGGCTCATTCGAATATAATCAGATCAAGATGGCTCCCGAAGATGAAAGAAATATTGTTTTCAGAATGCTAATAGAGGTGTATTATTACAAAGTAATGCCTTTTGGATTAAAGACTTCTAGAGCAACCTATCAATGTGGGATGATGAAGTTTTTTGACAAACTTATCCACTAATAGGTGGAATGTTACGTTGATGATCTAGTTATTAAAAGTCTCAAAAGAGATGATCATTTATATGACTTGATAATTGTTTTCCGAAGACTACATTAATACAATTTAAAAATGAATCCTCTGAAGTGTGTCTTCAGTGTTAACTCGGGAAAATTTTTGGGTTTCAAGGTTTGACACTGTAAAATCAAAATTAATCCCAATAAAATTAAAGCAATCTTGATGATACCTCCACCTAAGAGTCTCACTCAATTGAGATATTTTCAAGGTCGGTTCGCATAACTCAAAAGATTCATATCAAATCTCTCTGGAAGATGTCAACCATTCGTGGATTTGTTCAAGAAAGATGTCCTCTCTCAGTAAGATGATAATTTCCAAAGAGCCTTCGAAGATATAAAACAACACTTAATAAATCCTCCAGTCTTGGCCGCTCCCATCCCTAGGAAGCCTCTAACTCTATATACAGTAGCTTTGAGTGGTACTCTTCATGCCTTGTTCACTTAGGTTAACGAGGAAGGGAAAGAGAATGCACTCTATTATCTGAGTTGACAGTTACTCCCAACTAAAATTAAATATCCTACAATTGAGAAACATTATCTCACATTGATCTTTGCGGCTCAGAAGTTATGGCATTACAGGTTGTCTCACAAGGTAAACCTCGTATCTAGAGTGAACCCATTGTAGTACTTGATGACTCGTCCAACATTATTAGGAAGATGGGATTGATGGTCTATTATTCTCCTACAATTTAAGATTACCTTCATTCCTTTGTGTGCTGTGAAAGGGCAAGCTCTTGCAGACTTCCTAGCGGCTCATCCAGTGCAAGATGATTATCCAATCAATGATGAACTACCAAACGAACAGATCATGGAGTTAAAATCAAATGAAAAACCTGTATGAGAATTTTATTTTGAAGGTGCTGCCTCTTGTCAATGAGGAACACCTCATGACACTCTCCCAGGGAAGGATAGAGTTGGCATAGTATTCGTCACTCCAGATAAGGGCCTAATGTATTACTCCTATCATATGTCAAAACCTTATACAAATAACAAAGCTGAGTATGAAGCTTTGATCATCGGCTAGAACTGACGATCTTAAATGAAATTAAATAAATCAAGATATTTGAAGATTCACAGCTAGTGATTAATCAATGGTTGGAACTTATAAAGTGTTAAAAGAGAACTTAATACCATATTATCGGTATACCATGCATATTATCGAACAAATTTTAGATGTGACTCTGTATAGAATTCCCCATGGAGAGAATGGTGTAGTAGATGCTCTGTCTGAGCTCGCTAAAGAATTAGCTTACCTTGAAGAAGATTCAATTTTGAGAGAAGTATAAGGCTGTAAGGCCTTATCTCTAATAGATTTTGAATACATAAATCAAAAGCTATCAACCTAGGAGAAATTTATCGTCGTAGTGGATGATGACAAGGTAGATTGGAAAATCCCTTTCAACGACTACCTGCGAGAAAATAATCTCCCTCGTGATGGAACAGCAGCCGAACAAGTTAAAATGAGATCCCTCTCCTATACTTTAATCAATAACACTCTATATAGAATGTTCGTTCGATTAGATGTGGTTGCGATGTTTGAATGAATCAGAGTTATGAAAGATAGTAAAGGAAGTACATGCTAGATTATGTGGTGCACATCAGTCCGGGCTTAAGATGAAAATGAAAATTAAACGGATGGGTATTATTGGCCATCAATGACGAGTGGTTGTATGAACGTTGCACGTCATTCTCACCAATGTCAGGTGCATGGTGTGGTTCTGCATCGACCACCAAATGTATTTCATCCGACAATCACTTCCTAGCCTTTTGAATGTTGGGTTACAAATTTCATTGGTCTTATTGACCCGCCACCTTCAAGAGGTCATAAGTTCATCCTAACAACAACGGACTACTTCTTAAAGTGGGCAAAGCCTATTTTTCTGAGAGAAGTCAAAGCTCATCATGTCTTAAATTTTTTTAAATATCATATTGCTAATCGATGTGGTGTCCTTCATCCGATCATGTTTGATCATGAAATATCTTTCAAAAAGACCAAGATAAATAACCTCACTAGACGTCACAACATCGATTGGAGGTATTCGATAATCTATTACCCTTGGGCAAATGGGTTGGTCGAAGCCTTCAATAAAACTTTAGTTCAAATTTTGAAGAAAACCTTAGACGATAATAAGTGCCAGTAGCATGTAAAGTTCATTGAAGATTTGTGGGCATACAGAACCACATATAGTACTTCAACTCAGTCTACATTGTATGCTTTAGTCTTTGGTGCAGACTGTTATTCCCTTAAAAATTCAACTACCCTCGCTAAGAATCGTGGTAAATTACAACATAGCTTTAGAACAAAATGCTAAACTCTGCCAAGAAGAGGTCGATGGTTTGGAGGAGGGTCGATTACAAGCTCAACAAAACTTTGAGCTATACAAGGCTTAAATGATCCAAGCTCATGACAAGCTAGTTCGTCCAAGAACCATCCAAGTAGGAGATTTGGTTCTCATCCTGTGAAGGCTCATCTTGATGCACAAAAAGATGGGTGGTATTTTTGAGCCAACGTGGGAGGGTCCATTCGTTGTGGAGAAGACATGTCCATTCGTTGTGGAGAAGACATACAAATGAGGTTCCTACAAATTAATAGATTGTAAAGGATATCATCCTATGTTACCTATCAATGGGCGATACCTTAATAAGTATTATGCTGAGTGATGTATCAAAGGAAACTTTTGATGAAAGAAAATCTTGAAAATTAAATTGTCTACATTGTAGATGTTACGTCAGCACCATTGACGTTATATAACAAAATGGGTCCAAGTGATGAGACTGAGTCTGGAGAGCCATGCTAATAATATGAATTTTATGAATCCTCTAAAAGTTATTTAAATCGTTTGACTCTTCCTAAAAATTAGCATAATCTTTTATCAGTCACGCCTCATTTTTTGAGGATTGGAATAGTATCTTTTCTTCAGTCAAACTAAATCAGCTATCAGGTGTATGTCCCCAAATGACTTCCTAAAGCTATGGGTATAAGTCCCCAAACGACATCCCGCTTTAAGGATTAGTGTAAGACCCCAAATGGCTTCCACTCTTCATTTAAACTAAACTGGCTATTACGTGTAAGTCACCAAACGTCTTCATATACGCTTCGGGTGTAAGTCCCCAAATGGCATCCCTCTTCGAGGATTGGAATAAGCCCCCAAACAGTATCCTTTATTTATTCAAACTAAATTGGCTATAAGGTATAAGTCCCCAAACGACTTACTATATGCTTCGAGTGTAAGTCCACAAATGGCATCCCTCTTTGAGGATCAGTGTAAGCCCCTAAACGACATCCTTTCATCATCTGAACTAAATCAACTTTAAGGTTTAAGTTCCCAAACGGCTTCCTATACACTTCAGTTGTAAGTCCCCAAATGACATCCCTCTTCAAGGATTATGTAAGTCCTCATATAGCTT
>JAJBZI010006006.1:0-10166 GCA_021234465.1 Dendrobium hybrid cultivar
TATGAAATATTGATTGCTGAATACTTTACATATTAAATATGATTGCTTAATGCTTATCATTTTGATCTGCAAGTTTGAAATAAATAAAATTCTTCCAGTGGTTTTGCAAATCATCCGATTATTTTGACCTTATTCTTCCGAACCTGGATCTTCAAATTGGATATCAATGTTAATTTTTCCATAGTTTTTTGCATAAAATATTTAGTGCCATTCAGTAATTAGCAAATGTGTGCCTGTTCAGAGTTTCAAGTGATCTAATACTTGCCCAAAGGATTGCTGGTGTCTTGGTAGAGGCAACTGGGTTCAAAAATAGGTCATTAGGTCAGTTTTGGAATCCCAATTAATAATTTTTTTTTATCTCAATATATGACTTAATTCTTAGCATCAAAGTTATGTGTAGGGTTTTCCCCAGATGGAAAGTTCCCTCAAGCTGACTTTGCACCATATCAGAATGTCAGTTTTGAATGGAACCCTCATGTAAGTTGTTTAATTAAAAATATAGGTCATTGTTCCATGTTATCATTGTGATATATTTTTTTCGATAGAACGTGCCATAATATATATTTGGTCCTACAGGGTTCTAGTATTATGTGGAATCGTTATAATGTTCCAGTATTTTTGCTTTCTGATGAGAGCGCTAAACTGCTGCAAGAGGTAACTTGGTGTTGCTTATGGATCTTTTGTTATGTTGGTCTTTCTTCATGTGAGGGCTGTTTTGTATTCCCACATAAGTTCGTATGTGCATTTTTATGTTGAACCATGTTCCTGCATGTTTTTATCAAGATATGTCTTAATAATACGCCTTAATTATTATTTTTGTTAATTATGATCAGAAATCTATGTAATCAATTGGTACAGCTATAAATATTTAGCCCTTATAAATATATTTAATTATTTCTTTAAACTATTTATGAGGAGCTGTTTTATCCCTCGTCTATCTATATGTTCAATTTAGTTCCTTAACTTTTTAAATTTGATTCAAAATAGTCATAATTTCTTGAATTTAATCTAAAATAATCTAACAAATAGACTATTTGATTATCTTTTGAAGTTAAGGGAATATAATGTGCCTTTACAAATACCAATGACCGTTCCTTTTTCTCTTAATAGTTTCTTGTTAGGATAGATCTAATTGATTACTGACTCATTGCCTTCTATTATTCTTCTCTATGTAATGAGTAGATTCCTATAGAGAAGGTCAAGCAATTTGTGTAATGAGCTATTTTTTGTTAGCAGTGCTCTAAGCCTTCATCTTCACCTCCTATCTTGAAGGCCGGTGAAGATTCCACGATGATCCCATCTCCATCAAGCTTTGCTTTGGTCTTGCTCAATGAACAAGGATTTATCTTTGTCTCATGTCTCAAGAAATCCTATCAAGATCTTAAGAGAATCTTGTATTTTTTCAATGTTGCTGGTCCCTTGTCAAATAGAGCGTTGACTCACTACCAACCCTAGCATGCTAGCTTGCGTGCTACGCTTCTCCTACTCATGCATTTGTTGCTTTGCTTGCTTGCACCTACTTGTGCCCGCTTGCATCGCTTCGCATGCTCAAATATACTCGCGTCGCTTCACTAGCTCATGCTCGCTCGTGTGGCTCCATCCATTCACATTATTGCTCCACTTGTTTTGCCTCTCCGTTCATTCCTCCTCCACTTGCTTCAACTCCTCTGCTTGCTCCGGTCGCTAGGTCATGCTTATGTTGCTTCGTGATTGTCGCTTTGTTTGCTTAGATCTCTTTGCTATGTTGCTTTGCTTGCTTTACTGAGGACTCAGTGACTTGATAGAGAAACATCATATCAACTATGCCAACCATATTAATCAGAAATTTAGATATTCTTGATGTATAACTTATTTGTAAGAATTACTCTTTTTGAGAATTTCAATTTTGATTATTTGTTATGTGAAAAGAAGAATGGGGACACATTGATGGAAGTGACCTTGCTCCTAAATTTTTAAAATTGGCTCAATTACAAAATAAAGATGCATGAGTCATAACATTGTTCTTAGGATTTGTTCATTAGCAATTGTTCTCATGCTAAGACCACATAAGACAACTGAATATGTGTGGGAGTATTTTACTAAAGTTTTATTATCAGGACAATTCAAGTAAGCATGTTTAATTAGAATTTGAGATTTCTAGTAACATCCAAGGGGATCTCTCAATCCAAGTTTATTTCTTTGAATTTCCAAATTTATGCACTTAATTACTTGATATGATTTGTGCTAAAATATCTTTTGAATTTTCTTGGTTTGTTTTATAGTTTCATGAACAAAGCAAGAGAGATCACTTTTCCATGAAATTTTGTCCTAAATTTGAGGCTTTTTGCTTCAATTTGATGAACCGTGATCCATCTTCTTCTTTTGATGAATGCCTTAGAGAATTACTTCTTGAAGAGCAACATCTTGTGTCAAAAATCATTTTTCATCAAAATAAAAGTTCATGAGCATGCAATTATTTAGCCCATGGGAAAACATAAAGGAAACATCTGCAGTTGGTCCAATGCTTTAGCTGCAAGGGTTACAAACATTTTGTTCCCAGTTGTGCAAATCAATTTTGCAATTATTCCAAAAAATTATGGCTCATGATTGAGGAATATTGCTCTGATCATCATGATCAATAGTGGAATTCTAAACAAGCAGCTAGGCGGTTGTTTTAGCAATTGTGGACAAATCGTGTCTTATTCTTAAGATGGTTCTTCAGATGATAGTTGAAGTCCTATCATCCACTAACTCTTTCATCTTGGGTTATGAATTCAGGTGATCCAATCATATGTTTGGTACTTCATATCTTTATAATATCTGGCTATATCATGGATTATCATTTATTCTGATTTCTAATGGCAGTCAATTATCTATTAAAGCTATTGAGGATAATAATTTTTCTATAAATGTTATTTATAATATTGATGAATTAAATTTTAGTCCTGAAAGATTCAATCATAAATTTTTATATGAAAGAATTTTTACTTTTACCATTTCTCGAGCTAAGCTTGTCTTCTAAGTCTGTGCGAATTGATCCACCACCTTAGGTTGCTAGTTGAAACTTGGCCACTGCTCCAAGGTGATCTTCTAGAATCTCTTATTCTCCAAATTAGTGTGGCTTTCACACTACATTGGCTTCAATTCACATTCTTTAATGCCATTCATATGAGAATAAATATGATTCCTAGAAGGTAGTTATGGTTGAATAACTTTAAGATGTCGTGTATAATTATATATAGAAGATTGTTTAATGTCCTCCAAATATCAAAGCCATAGGTTGCATGTAGGACTATGGTTTTACTTGATTAAATTTGCTTTGATAGTACCTAGATCACCACAAACAATAATATGTTGAATAAAGAGTAATATTTTCTCCTGTGGCTAACATAATCATGCTACAAATGATTATCTTGATTTATGCGTGCTTCTCAATGCTGGTCACATTTCCAAATAGATTTTAAAAATGGCATTCTACATGGTGATCACAAGGAGGAGATTTGTTTGGCTCTTTTGCTTGGTTTTTCCGCCTCTTCTCCTAAGGAGATAAGGGATTGATCTTTCCCTACATGGAATGAGCAGCAGCCCCCCCCTCCCCCTCAAGTCTTTTAGTGGAAATACTCTACTTCTAGTTTATGTTGATGACATTATTATCACTGGAATAGATTTGGTTGTAATTAGTTGTATGCAATATATTTAGGTCATCTTCTACATCAAAAAATTTGGGACTCTCACTTTCTAGGTTTAGAAGTTCACACAAATTCCTCTGGTACTTTAAAAAACTAAAGCATAGGATCCAGTTACTTTAGTCTGGTCTCTAAAATACTTGTGGATACTCCATTAGAAATAAACACAAAGTATCACAATGAGAAATATGATATTCTTCATGATCCCATTTTATTTAAATAATTAATAGGTAGTTTAAACAGTTTGACAAATATATTTTTACGGTTTAACACATAAGTCAAATTATGTAAAATTCTCGTCACTTACATTTAGCTACTATTCATTGAATCATTAGATATTTTATTGGGACATTGAGCTATGTGTTGTTGTTTTGATGTGATTCTTCTCTTTAACTTATTATAGGATATAGTAATGCAGGTCAAGCCGAGTGCCCTGATACTTGACAATCTACCTCAAGTTGGTGTATGTTTTTTGGTGATTCTTTGATCTCATGAATCTAAATCATTTATTGAGTCTAAATACCACATAATTTTTACTGCATATTTAGGGATTATATGGCTTCTTGGACTTCTATTTAACATCATTTTTCTCATCACAACCCTACTCTTCTACATGCAAACAATATTAGTGCCATCTAAATTGTTGCTAATCCGATCACATTGAAGTTAATTGTCACTCAATTCAAGAAGCTTTTGACACATTATCTTCCTCGCATCTTTACAAATCTTAATATTGCAGTTATATTTATGAACACCATGTCATGACGACATGACCTTTATTTATTATATTTAAATGAAAATTTGACTATTAATAGAACACAGTGGAGAAAAATGATTCATATAGCCGACTCCACGTAGTGGGATAAAGGGTTGATGTTGTTGTTGTTGTATTATATTTATTTTTCTATATTGTGATTAGAAGTTTTTAGAGGAGGACAAGCAATATGTGCATTGAGCTTTATTTGTTAGCTTTTAACTATTTCTTTCTTCAGAAATATAAATGCATGTCACTGAACACTATCTATAATGAGGATGTTTAGATATGTGTTTGTATGTGTGCATTTAATTGTTTGTGTGTGTGTTGAATTTCATTGATATATATTTTGATTATTTTGCTTGATATGTCTAGGAATACTTTGTAGAATTGATAATCATTTATCTTTTTAATTATGTGAGTATATTTTTTATGGGTTTTCTTTTTAATGATCTTCTCATTTCAAGTACTCTTTTGATTATTTCAGATGGCTACAAAAAACGAAAATAATTTCAAAGCATATCCATCAACCGTTGCAGAATTTGATCTAGTCATGCAAGTAAGTAGTACATTCCTGACCGTGATATTTGATAAGGCAATATTCTCAATGTTTTTTCACTAAAATACTATACTAATATGACTAATATTCAACAGACAACAAAAGCTGAAACTCGTGACTCAGCTTCCTGTCTCAAAAAGCAATCTTGTCTACCATTAGGTGGATACAGGTGATCACTTTTTCTTTCATCATTCCCATATTTGCTTCAGAAGTGATTTTCGAGCCTTAAGTAGATCTAAATGAGTATTATCACTATACTGAGAATGCATTTTCTATTTGATATTCCTATTTGCTTCAAAAATATAGGAGATTATCAAACAATTAATGCCTCATTTTCACTTGATAAAAATGTATGTAAAGGATCCTTATCTGATACAATTGAAGTCATTTTCATTAGAACTCTACAAACATGCTTGAGCTAGAGCTTGAACTTGAACCCATGTCTGAAGTTTTATATAAGAAAATTTTATAATAGCTCAAGAGAAGTCCACTTTGCCATGTTGTTTGAACATGAAACAAAATTAATAAAAGCAAATTTTATAACCAATCATTAAAATAAGTACAAACTTTGTGTAGATTGTAGTAGCTTATGTTCTGATCTCGAGTTGCAGCCAACATATGTTCATATGATAGACCTATTATATCATTTATGTGTCAAGCTAAAGATGGGTTACTATGCCTAGAATTTTGTTCTTTAACATAAAAAGATTTGAGGATAATTCTTTAAAGACGATGTAGGGGATCTTCTTATATAAGTAATGGATTTGCCATGATATGCCTAGCTTTCTCATAATACAATTCAATCCCACATCTCTTAACATCATATATTATCATCTTTGGCTTTAAAGTTGCATTTGATGTGAAAAATTTAATGTTAATTATATATTCCGTAATTCATGATTGAGTTTGTCGATAGTTTTTTTTTGAACTTCTAGATAGCAAGCGTATTCTAATACATGGCTTTCAATCTTAAACTTGTATAATCATGCCAACATTCTAGTTTAAATCCTCCATGAACATTTTTCAAAAACACAATGGATGCAAAAGTTTTCTTCATTGCATATGGATGTATCTTCTTCAAAACATCTTTGTTCTTAGTAAGGTTTCCAAATTTTATATGCATTAAATAAAGACTCTAACATGAGTTTGTTAATTCAACAACCATTAGATTGGATATACTTTTAGATACCACCCTTCTAGGGTTATAGTTATTCATGTGCTGTCGGTATCAATAATTCTTACTCTACTCTTTCGATTACATGAACCAAAAGATTTCACTCGTTTACTAGATTCTCTTGCATCACATAGAGATGTGGTAATATTTAGTGGATGCTTTAGGAATGAAATATTCATGAAATCATCACCATCTTCATCATATTTATCTTCTTCATGACCTTTGTCAACTCTAAAATTTACGAATGTTATATCATTAGTAGATGTTGAACTAACTAGTTTTAGTTTATGCTCATTTTCTTTGATTTTGGTTGTTTTCTTTTAAGAATATTTGATTGGATTTTGCTAGAATGTTGCTAAATTCTTTTTTTTTTTTTCATAGTTGATAAACAAATATGAAAATGTTGTTGAATGCATATAAAAATTTCATTAAAAAAGAATATAAAATTACATTATGTAAATATTTTGGTTGGAGCAATTAATGTCATAGGTTGTGGTCGCCAAAATGATTGTCACTATTAAACTTTAAACAAAATTGATTCCTTTTAATCCTATTAGAAGATTTATGAGATCTGATGGTAATGTTTATTGGAACCATCAATCATTTGCTCCATTTCTTGGTGAGCTTAATATCGATTTGTTTGTCTTCTCTTCATTCTTCATACAACATAGTTATTGATCTTTGATTCACTTGCAAAAGAAAAAAAATGCTCTTAATACACAAAATCTTATTATCTGATTTAAACAAGTTTCAAATTATGATTCAACTAGATTCGAATCTTATTTGAACCTTCTTCAAGCTCGTTTTTAAACTTTCATCGAACAAAGGTCAAAATAGGTTTGATGTAGATTTGAATGAGTTTAAATAAAGGTCGAATTAGGTTCAAACAATATTTGTTGTTGTTTGGGTCGACTCTTGATTCAACCAAGTCAACATTTGTTCAAACTTGTTTCAACCCTCTGGCACATTTTACATTTTTTTTTTTATAAAAATGAACTCAAGAACTCATATTCACGAAAAGTTTATTCATAGCCACTAAAAATCATTAAAGAATTATTCTAAATATATGCCCATAACATTTAAACATGAAAAATAGTTACCTATATGTGTTGAAGTCCAATTCAACTATTTCGTTAAAATTTTCAAACTATTGTCATGATCCAAATCTCACTGCAAAATAAAAAAGCAAGAAATTTAAGAATATGTATGGAGGAGCTAGAAAAGTTGTTGCTTTATGTATTTTGAGAGGGATATATGCTTACTAAGGATGTAAAGGTATTTTAGTCCAACAAATTTTTGAGGTTGATATTTGGTCAAATTAAAATAATGTTGGGATATGACTCCAAAATTGTGAATTAAGGGGGATAAAAACTCCCTTCTTTTAACTGTCTATTAGAATTTAAATGTCAATTGTAAGGATCTTCCTGGCCAATACAAGAAATCGTGTTCTTGATTGACATACGTCAGTTTTAAATTCTCTTGGTATGTGGATTTTATTCCTCTTCAAGGTCAATAAAAATAATATGTAGATCTTTCGATCAATATACTTATGTCAGTTGCTTTAGAGGAAGCTCATGTATAATTGATCTTCGTATTATGCTGTCATAAATCTAAATTGAATTACAATATGAATATAATTGATGGGTTCATCCAATTAAGTTATTATATCGCATTTCATATGTGGAATAGAATAATTTCTTGACATGCTAGCAGTTATAATGACTCAAATTTAACCTAGAGGTAGCACGAACAGGCCACCTTTCTAAGTTTCTGTGAATCCGTGTGATTCGGTATTTCTATGAATCATCGACTTCTACTTGCTATGTTTTATTTGAGATTGCGTAATTGTCACCGAGTTTCCGAAAAATCATTTGACTGACACGTGAGCTTTTTAAAATATTCGACTGACAATAGGATGGTTATAAAATCCACACCCTTGATATTGGGGGATCAACTTACTGGGTCATTGAGGTAATGCCGGGGCAGTTATGAAGTACATTGTTTTCTGCATTATAGATATTTTTTCTGAAGTACATATGCTTTTTTAGAGAAAATTGTGGGGTAATTAGATATTACTAACTTAAGTTACTTAAATGAAAAAGAATTTGTTCTGAAAAACATAGTTGCGTATTCCTGATATAGTCAGAAATTACTTAATGTTCACTTATTTATCTTTCCTTTCTTAGTTTATTTCATAGTTTAAAAGTAATAATTTATATTTTAAAAAGATATTAGATATCAGTATAACATCAAAGGGTTTGCATGGTAAGCAGCTTATGTAACATAAATAGTTATCAGTAGAACTTGCATTGTGGTTGCAGCAATAATGAAGAGGTCGCAGCCTTGATGGAATCCCCTTTTTTTTTTTTTAATAAACCTTCTCATTTTGAGGCCCAAGCTCGCATGGACTTGTTGGTTAGTGCTCTGAAATATGTAGATCAGCCTTAGGTTTTCTAGATCAAATGCCAATCCGATCCTAACACAGACCCAGCCCATCCTGAGGTCTGGACCATTTTGTTGAGCGTTGAGACTGTTGTACAATGGTCTGGATTATATGAGCAATGTAATTGTTTTTTGAGTAAAGGATAATGATCTGTGTACGATAAAATATATAAGATCAAACACTCTGCGATCTCATATCTAAGGATTTCTGTATAATGTTTTCATTTTTTTTTTCTTTTATTGGTTATCCTTTTATGGTGTAATTACTTTTGTGTATTCTTTTTCTGTTAATTAATGTGAAGAGGTCCCCAGCTTTTTATCAAAAAAATTATAAATTACATTGGAAGGAACAGATATATTTCTCCTGTAGGTTGCTCTTACTTGAGCAATAAAACCATCATTATTATGGGATTATGTTTGGTTTTATCTTCTGAAATTGCAAATTTCTTCCTTCGTTTTATGGAAATCAGTTTATTGGATATCCAAACAGATTATGGTCGAATTTCATTTTGATTGTTATATGATCAAAGTTCCCAAGCAATCTAATGATTTTCAAATCTAACTAGGGTTGGATTAAATATAGATCGAACTAGCTTAGTTACAGGCTTAGATTTCAATCTTTTCCAACTTCTGAGATTGATGGCAGAACAACTATAAAACAAATAAATGGCGAAATGAAGTAATTTTTTTGGTTATTTTGTGTCCCTGTAGATGCAGGTTTCTTAGGATCTAGGATTTCCCAAATCAAAACTTAGGATGGGATGCATAACAACAACAACATCAAGCCTTTATCCCACTACGAGGGCTGGCTATATGAATCATTTTTCTCTATTGTGTTCTATTAACAATCAAATTTTCATTTAAATTTAATAAAGAAAGATCATTTCTAATACTTTCTAACAAAGTCTTTATAGGTCTACCTCTATTTTTTTCAACATAGACCAGATCTAATACATCTTCTCTCCTAACAAGATCATCAAAAGCCAACATTTTCTGTGAAAAAACTATCTAAAGCGACTCTCCTTAATCTTATCTGTCACTGGGGTTACTCCAGCCTTTAACACTATTGTTGCCAAGTTTTAAGCCCTGGACGAGAAAAGTAGATGGCCGCATTAGATAATCGACAGTCAGCATAAAAATTTTTGAGCAATCATAATATAAATCATTTCATAGATTGTATGATGGGATGCATAACATTTTACAAAATGATTAAAAAATAAGAAACAAATCAAATAGATCCCCAAATATTTGTAGGGGATCATTTTAATCTAAGATTATATACAAAGTTTGATTATCCTTAGACTCCTTAAATAAGAGTCAAAGTAGTCTCACAGTTAAAAGTGATAGAAGTTAAAGTTAACGGATGTGGTTAAAAATGAGGATATTTTAGGAATATTTATTTTTTTCTTGAAATTTTTATCAATTCTAATTTTCTACTTATCTTTTGTCCTCATTTTAAGTACTTTTGCAAAGTAGGAGTAGATTGAGATTGTGCAGGTTGTGGAGCGATATTATTTTTTATAATAAATAAATCTTTTGAAAATTTTTATCCTCATTCCTTTGTAAAATATT